>CEMG01181724.1:0-22566 GCA_001179705.1 Baeospora myosura
ATAAACCAAGAAATGATATATTGACCCACAAACCCCCCCATCATGAAGGATGCAGCCATCGAAGTATTATCGGCGGTCAAACCCCGGCGTACCAAGCGGAAGTGAGTTGTCCTTTCAGGAGAGGGGAAGGAGAGAATGGTTCCGGGACGTCAATGGTGACAACGGCGCGACGATACCAACCGTTGTTCTCCCCAAACGCTTCTTGCAACCTCTTCTTCCCCTGCAACCAGGTGTCGTCGGGAATAGGCTCAAGATCCCGTACGATGATCAGGTCGGGTTGATCGCTACGCTTGAAGTTGCGGAAGAAGGATTTCCATTGACCCCGGGAACGATCGCGCGGGCGACCTGAGTGGATTTCGTTGAAGACCTTCGTGAAAGCGTCTTCTAGTAGCTTGTTCCACTCGCCAGTCCACCAGGGGAGACACTCGAGAATAATGTCGTCGGAAGGATAAAGACTTGCTTCCTTCTCCGAATCGTTATAAGAGAGACGACCTAGTACTGTGTCGCGTTCGTTGGTAGAGATTCGGTCCCACTTCAAGTACAGCGCGTGTTCCTCTCCCGAATCTGTGCCTCCGGCTCCGTGCATGTAAGTCTGAATGGATGGACCTTTCATGAGCTTGTGAACCGCCTCAATCCCGACGTATCGCTTCACGACCCAGCTCACGGAACCTCCTTCGCTAATGAAGGCGCCCCCATGCGGTCTATCGGCGACTTCGAGCACGTTGCCAACGAAGATTCGCCGCAAACCATGGCCTCCCCCATTCCATCGGAGAGTCTTGGGCTGGAACCCCTCCTCGTAAGGAGCGCTGAGGTTGCGCTGTCTGGTAGTAACCTCAGGCGCTGCGGACCTGAAGTGTTCTAGGTCTTTATCCAGGATGCCCAACTTCAAAGGTAAGCCGCGTAGACTATTCATGGGTTTTGATTAAATGTTTGTCGTTGCGAACGACAAAATTATTTAAACGCTTTGGCGTTCAAATGACTTGAATTCCGTGATATCCACGTTCTGGCCAACAATTTGTGTGAATGTCGTGGCCGTTTAAGCAGCGTTTGAATGGCTCGGGTTGCACGATCTGACACCGTGACGACCACTGTGCGATCACTGTCTAGGATGTTTAAACACCTTGAAACGGCAGGACTGATTTCATCGTGATAATCATTACAAGGATGAATAGTCCTGTATCCTGGTTGCGCGGCGTTTAAGCAAGGTTTTGGTACGGGTCAAGTCACGACAGATTGGCTCAGCAATGCCTGGTCTTTAAACAGCCGGGAGCTCACCCCTACTTATGGCACTGCTGAGTCACAGACATCCTCAATGAGTTAACGCTTAAATGCATCGTAGACCGCCAGATGCAATGTGAAGGGTTCGCAAGGTTGTTGCTTTGTGGTCCGAGCATTTAAACGAACGTGCATTTAAAAATATTTAAATGGGAAGGTTCAACGATACAGGAACCTGTAATCATATGTCAGTTGGTCGACAGGTAGACCACGCGCAAAAGGACTTACCCGCTCTATGTATC
Organism: Baeospora myosura; assembly: GCA_001179705.1. Classification (NCBI taxonomy): domain Eukaryota; kingdom Fungi; phylum Basidiomycota; class Agaricomycetes; order Agaricales; genus Baeospora; species Baeospora myosura. The sequence goes on from CEMG01181724.1 coordinate 1,518, forward strand.
CGACTCATCAGCTCCCTCGGAATCCTCCCTGACAGCTCTCAGCTCCTCTTTCCATTCCCCCTCTGACATCTCTGTCTTTGGGCGACGTCTCAAGACATGCTCAGACAAAGTCTCACCGTCTTTTGGCCACTGTCCACCAGCAATGTCGAATCGATGACGAGCATCAGATGCCATACGTTGGTACATGGAAGCTTTCTGCAACGCATAGACTCTGTACCCGGATGTCGGAGCTCCATTTGGGCTGTTTAGCCGAATGCCATACTTGACCGGAAGCGTCCCAGCGAGAGAGTCCCAGACCGACGACATCTTCTCGCAGCCTCGAATGAATCGCCGAAATTCCTCCTCCAAGATTTCAACTTCTTCTACCCAACGCTGCATATCAGCACGAGCGCGGAACCACCGCACCTTATGAGCTAGAAAACAAACACTTTAGAAATGACGAGATTTGGCGACGAAACAAGGTAGAACCCACTGTCAACTATAAAATTGGCTTGCTCCTCGTTGGTCATATTCTTCAACTTACCAAACGTCCAAATCCAGCTATCTGTGACTGCCCCATCTCCGAGATTACGAGCTCCAGCGGCGTTCTTTGCAAACATGTCGGAGTCATTCAGCTGAGGATACCCTTCCATGCTTGCCATTCCTTTCAAAGCTAGAATGCAGACTCGCGCCTTCCGATAACGTGCCACCCACTTCCACTTCCTATCTTTGACGCCGTTGATATACTTTGATGATCGAAGATTTTGCCGGACTCCGCGTGCGTGCTTGTTCTTCGATTCACGAAGGAGAATGCCATGGGTGACGGATTGACAAATAGCTGCAACAGCGTCGTTTGCCTCGCCCTCGCGTAACTTAACCTCCAGTGCTGCGAGATCGTCCAACTCGTATTTTTTGTGTTGGCGGTATGGAAGGTCGGACGGCAGAAAAAGTACCTCATGCTCCACGTCAGCGCTCTCATCTGAAGCAGCCAAGACATCCTCAATTCTTGGCATCACGAGCATCTGGGTCTTCCGCCATCTTCTGATCTTGTTGGTGAGTGTTGCACGCAGTCGTTTGATTTCATCGGCCGGTGTCTCGCCTTTCTTGACGATTTTGGCCAACCCTCGCCTACCATTTATACGTGATTAATGCTGCATCGAATGAACAACACAGGGCAGACTCACTGTTCATCTTGTAGTTTCATCCCCGCGTGAACAAACTTCACCAGTCGGTTCGCGGCCTTGATTTCGTTGGCAGCGGCAGCCTCTCGTGCATCATCGGCTGACAGCAGCGATTGGAGGATGGTCTCCTGAGTGGGAACTGTCGAAAGGATTAGCATAGAGCATAAGTATACTCGGATTATGTTGCCACTCACGCTTTCTGAGGTTGTAACGATAGACACTCTGCCACTGGCCGTCTACAAAGACGGGCTCAGTCGACTCCTTCTCCCAAGCAGCCACTCTTTGTCGCCCTTGAATGACACACAGGCCGAGGAAGGAGTCAATCATCTCCTCCCGGGTAGCGTACGCCTCCTTGAGCTTGTCCTCGAGAAATTCGGCTGAATTCACAGAAGTGAGACTGGTCCGTACATAACATGAAGAATGTAAAGATACATACCCATTCCCTGCTGCTTGTTCCAATTCCACTGGTTGTGGAAATCGTTGATGGTGTCATGACGATGACCATGATTCATCTGGCGGGTGCTTCCACCAGACTGCTTTGTTTCGGCCCAAGACGGCTCAATGCCTTCACCATGGTAACGGCCGGCATTCATGAAGTAATTGAGCGAAAAACGGTACCGACAATCCTCCTTGTGGGCATCGAGATGCATCTTTGGGACAAGAAGGTGCATGATATCGATGATGTGCTCCAGGTCGGGAAAGTTATCCTTGAATCGCTGTTTGAGATAGACATAGTACTGGCATGCCACATCATATGTATCGAGGATGTGTCGAAAGAAGAATTTTGCAGCTGCCAGCGAGAGGTCTATAATGAAAAAGCGGAGAGCCATGGCAAGAGCATAGTCGGCGTTTGCAAATCTGCGACAATTCAGTATATGTCAAAATGTAGGTGCTGTCACTCACCGTTCTCCCTTTTGGAGGTCCACCATTGAAAGGAACACACAATGTCTTCCACATTCGACAGCTAACACCCCGGTGATAACACAACCCTTGAATTTGAGTTTGTTCTGCATTTCGATGGCATTGAACTTCGAGCAAGTTGATTTCTGTCCGACACTTAGCAAGGAACAACGACCACGGTATCAAAGCACGGACAAAGGGTACATACCTCCTCTGATGTGGCGACGACTTCTAAAACATACTTGTTATAATCGGCGTCGTCTGGAAATAGACCCGCGCTACCCAGAAGTGACACGTCATCGGGGTCGTCAACTTTGGAGAACCGCTGCAGACCAAAATGCCCGTCTTTCATGAGGATCAGTTGATTCAAATGTCTGGAGAACCATTAGATGATACTTTCAGTTCTAGTATATATCTGTTCGCACCTAAGTTCAACATCGATCTCCCCCCACTGCTCATCCGGTACGTTGAACCCGGGTTCGGGACAAGCAAGGCATCTCACCATGACATTCCCTGGCCGGCGACGAGGCAGCTCCCTATCTATACCATGAACTTGGCCGCTTCGTTTGATGTTTGTCAAGGCACGCCACACGCGCTGTACGCGAAGGAACTGGATATACGGATTCTGTACAGATTATTGAGCACCGGAATTGAGGGGAAGTCATGTTGATATACTCACCGGAACATCTTGAGGGAACGCGTTGTTAGTTTTACGACGTATGGCGGCAATATGGTCGTAGGGAGACTTCTTAGAAGCAAGAGTGTTCAGATGAAAATCTTCAAGAAACTCGAAGGTGAATCCCATGGTGGGACGCTTGACCGTGGCAGGAAAGATGGCAGCTTCAACAAGGTGATCCAGTCGCTCCTTTGTGCGCCCAATGCATTCACAGAATGCCGCCTTGGTTTGGTGAACTCCGGTGACGTCGACAACGATGAAATCTACAGAGGAGGTGTAATCAAAATGAGAGCATCGACCTCCAGCTGCGTCGTGACCAAATGTAAGTACATGGCCGAGGGCTGAAATATCCTTCCGATCAAAGAATTGACCGTTCCATTCCTCCACCCAGTGAAAGGGTGAGCCGACATGCGCTGAGACAAAGCATTGACGACAAGTAGGCTGGTGAAAAAGGCACTGCTTGCAGCGGCAAGTTCGACGTGCGCCAGGAATGCCACAGCCGCATGGTGCTCCAATCTTCTCATCGTACTCTCGATCCAACATAGCACCCAAGAATTTCCCAAAATGCTGTTGAAAGTCTTTCATATATTGTGAAGCACCCTTGAACAAACAGTCTTAGAGAAGCACTTCGATAAAGACATAGCAGACGCACCTGAGGTTTTGAACCTTTGGATCCGGCCGGCTCTTCAGAAGTCGCAACAGGCTCTGAACGCTCATGAACTGAACTAGAACCCCCCTCAGGCACAAAAGATGTGCTATGGGGAGATGGCGGGCTGATTTTGGCCTTTTTCGCTGGTCGGTCATCGAGAGCAAGTGGCACGACGCGTGAAGTGATGGTTGAGGTTGACGCGCTTGTTGAGGCATAGGTGAATTCCGGTTGAGCGTCAACATCGAATTCCCGAATGTTGGCCTTGGGTCTTCTTCCCTTCGCGCGTTTCTTTGACATGACGACTGAAACAGAGTCGAACAAGTACGCTGGCCACGTTCAGCATTCAGCTAGACCGGTCTTATTGTCTCAGATGGGTCGGTCCGTGCGGTCCGCACTTGGTTGTGGAGAAGAGTCTCGGGGGTCGGAAGGTGTAATGTTTTTCACAGCGTCATTGAATTTGCATTGAGGCGAGCTCATCGTGGATTCATACGAGCTTGCTGAGCAGACGCCATCGGCCAGAAACAGCTTTCCCAGGCGTGGGCGGGAGCGTGGGACAGGTTGCCATGGACCTAGCATACAAATTTGACATAGTAGGACTTGTCCCGCTACGTCGATTTTGTATGCCCGTCCCACACGCGCAATGCACACATTACAGCCCTGTAAACGTGCAGGTGAGTTCTTACATGCGTCTAATGCATCCCAGAAAAAGAACAAACTCAAATGAATGACATAGATAACACGCGCAATTCCAGGAAGATGAGATTTTCGGAGTTTTCAGAGGTCAAGCTATAAAGGTCAGTTCTTCATCAATTTCCTCGAACCCAGGAGCGATCTGACACCCTTTAGTATACCTCGAGGACTGCAAGAGGATGACAGAGCTCCCGTGGTGCGTTCGATCAGTATGGGCCGACGAGTGGGACGGAGATAAGAATCTCGTCATTTTATTCATTATATCACTTCAAGGTGAGTTTCCACCGGATTCCTATCAACCAAAGGCTCAATCCTACACCATAGCGTGCTCCGAAAACGAATTCGTGGAGACGACAGGCCTGCGCTCAGCCGTTCTTGCGCGATTCGCAAATATCGAATGGAGGGAGAAGATGCGGTCATCATATTCATTATATCACTTCACGGTGAGTTTCCACCGGATTCCTATCAACCAAAGGCTCAATCCTACACTATAGCGTGCCCCGAACACATATCCGCTGTGACGACGGGCATCCGCGCAACCGTTCCCGCTTGGTTCGTGAATCTCGAAAGGAGGGAGAAAATGTGGTCACTGCAGTTATCATATTACTACAATGTGAGTTTCTTTTGGTTTCCCTTCAACTAAAAGCTCAATCCTATACTATAGCGTACGCCGAGCACGAATCTACTGAGACGACGGGCATCCGCGCAGCCGACCCCCCCAGTGGCTTGCCAATCTCGTCTATACATGTAGTACATATTACATTCCTTGTCAATCACGGCAGTTCGATACATCAAATTATCTATAAAATGTGGTACTCGATTTCGGGCATATGATCCTCCGATAGATCCCAAACGCGAAGCAGTATCACATCTCCGAAGGACACGCGGATGGGAGTCTGCCAGGTCACGGTCTTCCAGCGGCGCTTCTCATGATCATATACCTCGTAGGGACCACCACCTCGCTCTATTCCCGCTTCTCCAAGCACTATCTTAGAATCTTGGAGGCGAACACGGCCTGCCCTAGAGTTGACAATCGCGTGAGCAGGTTTCTTATGGTTCTATTAAAAAATGTTAGTCTGATGTAAACTCGGAAACTTGAAGTTAGATAAACGTACCTCCGTCCACACGAGGACGGTGATTTCCTGAGGGGCCTGGACAGTTGCCTCACCGGGAGTAACTTGACGTGCTCGACGGTTAGCTGCCGTAGTGTAGGGAGCAGCACCATCACGGCGAGGTGCATTGTCAGAGCGCTGGGGTCCAGAACTTGGAGCCCGAGCTTGGCGGCGAGGAACAGCTGACCTTGCTGTTGTGACAGAACGAGCAGGAGCACGAGGTTTCACCTTCAGCTCTTCGCGAATCTCGAGCCATGGGGCGATCGGCTCGCTGTCGAATATAACAGGATCAACGCGAACAGTGAGCCAGTTTAGTTTGCCGCATCCAGCGGACCGCTCGGGATCGACACACTAGAAAGGTTACACGTCAGAAAGGCACTACATAGTCGAGCGGGAGGAAAGTTGAAGAGTACCTTGTTAGCCCAGCGAGCAGCGTCGAGAATAGAGACTTTCTGTCCGGTTGTCAGCATAGGTGGTCCGGGCATATGACCTGCATGGTGGCTGTCTTCAACAACAGGACAAGGTACAGCAAGGGTCTCGAAAGCCTTGTGGAGCCTCTTCTCGTTAAGCTGTCGCATTTCTGCCTTGTTTCCGACGAGTCCGCTCGCAGTTGCTTTAGGATAGCGCACTGCACTGAGTTTGGATTGAACTGGAGCCATGATAGCGATGCAATAAGAGGTTCGGTGGAAAGTGATGGGAGTCGGGACTTGGTTGTGATGTGTTTAGCAGGAGAGAAACTGGTGATAGAAATTCGGAGGGGACGATCTCCTTAAATGAAGTCTGCATGCTTGATTCGATGTGTTCAAGCCAGGGGATGTTGAAGCTGTGGTATGTTGAAGCTGCGAGCGCCGAGGTTCAAGCAGGTCCAAGTCCGACGCTCAAAGCAGATCACCCTCCCTAATTTGGAAAGCCCGCCCGTCAAGCTTGAACACACAAAGACATCCAAGCGTGTCTTGCCAAAGCATCCATGCGCAAAGTGTACCGTCCATCCAGTCAAAGCCACGGACACCTCACCAGTTAAAATGATTCGACGTCGTGTTACCCACCAATATCACTCTCCACACATACCACCCGTCACAGTACCTATCGTCAACATCGAACTTTCAAACATCTTGAATCATCGATACTCTACGCCTTCGAACTTGTACACATATCTCAACTCTCTTCTCCCTCATATCCTTCTCTCGAACATCGAATATGGTGTCAGGCAAAGGCCCTGGTCTTCCGAAGCCTCAGACCGACTGGATTAACGAGCGTGGCCCGGAGTATGTCAAGAAGACTGCCTACGGGAAACCTCGTATCCCGGGTCAGCCTGAGCCCAAGGATGACACGGACCTTTCGACTTGGGTCAAATCAAGGCGACGAGAATGGGAAGAGGCCTTCGAAACTGAGCTCAAGAAGCAGTGTGGCGAGGACTTGGAAGGGAAAGAGATAGCGAAGATACGTGAAGTGAGTTGATTCTTTGACCATCGGACTTCCTCGTTCTGACCGGTCTGTTAGCAATTTGATACCAAGTTTCGGAACATCAAGGCGAAGGCCAAGAAAGACTACCTGGCATCCTTGGCCTCCAAAGTATCGACACAAACTGCTACGACAGTCGGATCCACAACCACCTCTGGTGTATCGACTACAACATTGACGACAGCATCTTCTATCCCCCGTGACTCTATCTTCCCTCGAGTGAAATCTGTAACCGCCAAAGGACTCTTCAAGAATGCCATCCTCGAGACCGTCAGTGATGCTGTGACTGCAACACGACTCGAGAGCAAGATCGACCATCACCAGCACCCAGCTATGCTCCAAAGCGAGTTACGCCGACGATGGACCGAACTCTCAGATACCGAGAAGCAGAGTTGGCAGACGAAGGCTGATGAAGCAAATGCAGCCAAGCCTGATGAACAACAGATTTACCGGTGCGTTTCTCACCTGTTTTGACTGGTATATGAGCTCAATTGTATGCAATATTGTAGCAACCAGCTCGAAGCAGTCAACGAGCTCTCATATCTGATATCTGATCTCATTGGGCCCGGAACTCATCAGATCGGCAACGCTGTTTTCCATATCTTCTGGGGCTATCGTGACGCAAATGAAACACTTCGTACAGGATGGTAAGTCATATTCTGCTAAAGCTTTGAGTTGATTTTGATGACGGCCCTTCATGTTCAGTCATACAATGAAGTCCAACGACGATGACGCCAACTTTACGGACTTTGACCCACATTTATGGCGTAAATACTGCAAAAAGATTGTCATGAGTAAGATCTCCACCTCCACATATGATTCTATCAGCTGAACATTATGCTAGACAACCACGCCCCAGCCGCTATCGAACCACGCAAGCTTCACGACTTTGTCCTCGACGAGGATGGACATCCATTGTTTCCGGTCATCGATCAGGAGCAGACAGTTCAAGACATCCGCCGACTAGTTCTTGATTTTATTTCTGCGCAGTGGAGTATGTATCATTAACTTTGACTCGTGTACGTTCACTAATGATTCTTTGATAAGAATTTGCAAAGGCGAACTCCAAAGACTTCTCTGATGTCTCCGTTCCATGGGCGGAGATCGCGTCGAACACCAAGCACTTCATTTCCTTGTCCTTGCCACCGGGCGTCACCTTGGAAGAGCCTTCGTCGATATCTGAAATCACGCTCTTCGGTCTTGTTGCCTTTCTCAAGTCACATCAAGAGACTGTTGGCGGATTCAGTCTCTTCAAGTCGCATGCTTCCCACGACGAGGAACACCCTCAAGAGACCGCACCGGTGCCACAGGAGAAGCCTACGACGGAATCTTCGAACAAGGAACACACTGGGAAAGCCCCACCATCGGAGAAGCCGTCAAATCCCAAACGCCCAATTCCATCTGTTCAAGTTGTGGATTATGACGATGACGATGACAAACATTCCAGGTCCTCATCCTTGTCTCCACCTCCGTCTGATACGGTGACGGGTGCTCAGACTTCGACTTCTTTGGCCAAAGATGCCCCAGCGTTGGACGATTCCGAACAAACACCACCAGCCACTCCCGAGCCCGAGCCCTCCAACTCCAAGAAACGCGGTCGCGGTCGTCCCACGACCAATACCAATACAACTAGCACGAAACGTGCTGCATCTCCAGGCCAGGTTTCACAGCCTTCAAAGCGCCAGAAGACGGCTAAGTGGGCCATCTCGTCACGTCATCTTGGCTTCACTGCTAACGTCTCCTTGACAGTCAATCTAAGGCGCTACCACCTGCTACTACCGCTGTGGCACCTCGAAGAAGTGGACGTGCAAGGGACAAGCCCCAGGCGCCCGAAGCTCAGTGAGTCGTCTTGTCAGTTATAGTTTCTGTTCGTGTCTCAGTCTATTTACAGGGTAAGTGAATCTCGCCCGGGAGCCAAAGTAAAGCCTAGCTGGGTGTACGCGCCGGTAAGTTCCCTGAACTCTCATTAATCCCAATCTCATTCAAAGTTTCAGGTAACTCCAAGTCCGTAGCTGCGGATTCAATAGTCTGGGCCCTGAACGGTAGAACTTTATGACTCTAACGGCCACCCCTCAATCAATACACGACGTGAAGACAGGGGAGATATGGGCGAACATTGACTTCGAAAACTCGGATTTTGTAAACATGTAGTGTCTCACTGTGTCTGTAACTCAATATCATAGCCATGTCCATGATGCGAGTCAGAGGGCCATGACATTGTACACAATGGCGAAGCTTCACTGGAACAATGGCAAGTAACACAATGACTCCGACTCCGATCCCGGTCCACACCGATCGCCAACGTCCTCACGTGCAAGTTCCTCATTGCCGTGTTTTGGCCACTGACCTTTCTTGTTTCTCTCCATCATCATCGTCGAATCTTGACCCGACTTGGGCCTGACACGGTAGCTATTTGCCAGGCTCTCTCGACGGAACATCACTCAATGATACGAGTCAAAACCTATACAAATGGGAGTGACAGCCGCTAGCAACATTTGCCACCGAAGTTCAATTACTTTCTGTTCTTCCCGCTGTGATTTGGTGAGTTCCAACTTCCCGCGTCTCGTGCCTTCATGATGGAGCCGGGCCCGGATTGGAGACCACTCTGTCAACCAGATCACTATTAATCGGCATAACCGCATCAGATATTGGTGACAAGTGCGCAGTGGCATGTATCCACTCAATCCTTGCTCAACCGTAGGCCGCTTAAATGATGGTTAAAAATGCGAGTTGAAATCTTGTCTGACTCACTGCCGTCTGGGTACTGATTGAAAACTCAGGTTAAAGGTGCTTAAAGGCTTTCGAATACTGCGAGAATTCAACACATTCTCTGATTGTGGGTCGCTTTAATGATGGTTAAACTGTGAGTTGAAGTTTTGTCCGACTGCTGTCATATGAGTGCTGATTAGAGACTCAGGTTAAAGGCGCTTAAATGCCATCAACTTGGACTGTGAGATTTCGATGCATTCTCTGGATGTGGTTCGCTTAAATGATGGTAAAACTGTGAGTTGCAATCGTGTACGACTTGCTGCCATCTGAGCGCTGATCCAAGACTCAGGTTAAACGTGCTTAAAAGACTTGAAGGCTGGAACTTAAGATTCCGACGCACTCCTGGCGGCAAGTTTAGCGACTCCTCTGATTCAATTGGGTCGCTTAAACGATGGTTAAAGAGTCGTGAGTGTACACTTTGTATGACCTGCTGCCGTATGAGTGCTGAGCCGCAGGTTAAAGGTGGTTAAAGATTCTTACGGCGCTGGAGCGATTGTAACGCAGTCCTAGCAGTGGTTGCTCTTATTGTAGGCTGCTTAAACGNTGCTTAAACGAGGGTTACCTGTGAGCAGACATTCTGTATTACATGCTGTCGTTTGTGCACTGATTCGAGACTTGGGTTAAAGATGCTTAAAGGTGCTTAAAGGCTGGGCGAATTCAAGGTAATCATAGCTAGATTGTTACTGTAGTTAGTCCATATCAGCCGCTTAAATGATTATATGGTTAAATGTCTTCGTCGTTCGCAACGATGAATCTTTAATCGAACTCCATGAATTTACTGAGCCGCGATCCACCGCCATCGTCAGGATGTCACCCACGTTTGCCACATCCTTGTGACAGTTGGCCCATAAGCGCATCCGAACTTGCACTGAGAGTTCGGCGACGAGGTGTCCGTATTGGAGTATCTTTGGGTCCCATTCGAACTCGGCGGGCGTGGCGATGCTGATGTGCGGGGATACAGCCGTAGTGACCCGGCTCCACGTCCAGAACTGATTTTCCCATACGACTCTAAGGTCCCTGAGAGTTGGAGGTGGTCTAGAGACGGAGGAAGATATCGTGGGGGCATCGGTGAGTCGACTGGCCAACGAAGCTGTGGTAGAAGGGCGGACAGGGTTCGGTGAGTGTGTCGCGGTCGAAGTTACCGTGGAGACCGTGGACAGGGTTGGTGATGGGGTCGACAGACGACTGGCTAGAGATGGGGAGTTGTTCGACGGTTGGGAGGACAGTCTGCTAGCGAGGGAAGGACCGGAGGAACTTTCTGAGTTGGCTGAAGAGGAGCGATTGATGGATCTCGCACTCGCCTCCGCGGAGTAAGGACGACTGTCATGACGGGCAGGAGGAGATTTAGCGCGGTGAACTAACGAAGCTGATTGAGTTCGCGGAACGGGGACGCTGGGGAGAGTTGGATAGATTCGGTTTGTAGCCGGAGGGTCGACGTCCATAGGAGCAGGCGCAATGCCTCCAGATGTAGTGTTCTGGGCCTTGGCCGTGACCGTCGCTGACTGTTTAGGAGCCGGCACGGTCAGCCTACTCTCATCCGCGGCAGTATCGAAGAGGAATGAGAGATTTCCGCGCCCAGGGGCCCGAGGAACCTCGACGAGAGGGGGTGGTGAAGGCGAGGCTTCTGGGGCTGAGCCGAGGTCGTTGGCAGGACCTTCCGCCACAAGAGGAGGGTGTTTCTTATCCCATTCCTTAGCGAAGTCTTCGAAACTTCCGGGACCCTGGAAAGGCCCTCTGACCTGCATCCCCGTTTCTCGATCAAAGATCTGCCCGACTCTAGGAGCATTGCTGGATTTGAAGACCTCCCTTATAACTGTTTCGTCCTCCTCAACTCGGCCGATGTGGTAGGCGTCGTCGTCAAAGTAAGCGTCTTTCTTTCTCCAGCGCCAGAAAGTGATGCTGATGACTTTTCTTCCTGCTTGCGTCGTCTCCGTCACTGAATAGTAGAACAGTTTCTTGTAGACGTCCCGGAGCTCTGTGGCTATGGCTCGGCGTTTCCAATCGAGGAAGTCGATGGTGTAGTACAGGAAATATAACGTTAGATGACGAAGAAGTTGGTCGGGTTCGATGAAGTGGGTTTCCTTGGGCTGGAAGAAGGCGTCCAAAATCTCCTTTCCCTTCAGCTTCTCTGCTATGGAAGGAATATCGTTCGCGAACAACTCGCTTGAACCCGTATCACTGCATTCGATGTGATAGTCGCTGTAAAGGGTTGGGTCGAGGATGGCTATGCGTGGGTCGACCGCCTCGCGAGGACCCCAAGGAAAGTAGATGGGCACCTTCTCTCGGAGCATCAAGGGGAAGTTGGAGTTCTCGAGGTCTCTGGACCATACGAAAATCGAACCTCGTTTTTCGTAGCATTCGAGGTGCAGGTCTTCGATGATCTGCACTCTCCCCGGAGGGAGGAGAGTTTTCCAATCCTTCCGAACCGCAATCCACCAATTGATGAATCCCATTTGCTCCAGCACCACCCGACGTAGGACGTTGATTAGGCGAAGAATCTCGTCGCTGGACTCGTGTGATTCGTGCAGCGCTATGAAGGATCCGGCGACGGGAACGGCGCTCTTAAGCCCTTGAAACTCTTTTGATTCCCCAATCGCTTTGCAGCAGGAATAGATAGAGTCGTGAGATTCGATGTACTCGGACAAAGACTTCTCGTCGAGGCGCCATCGTAACCCGTCTTTGAAAACCAAGATAGGGCCTTCGAGATCGCTAAACCACTTCTGGGTCAAGTAGCCTTTCCCATTAACGGGGATCCAGCTGGCCCAGTGATATCCGAGGTAATAGAAGTCGGGGGCGCGGGCCCATTCAATATCTTGTAGGATTCCTAAACGATTGACGTTGCGGGAGGAGCGATGGGTGCGAGAGTTGATAAATTGGAGGGCGTTATTAGGCACTTTGGAAGGATCTCCGTTGAAGGCTGCCCATCGAATTTCACGGTCTGTAGAATCAAGACGAGAGAAAACATGAAAGACGTAGCCGTCCGAGTCTTTTAAAAGTCTATCCATCTCCTAAATCCAAAGAGGCGAGTCCACTCTTCAGACTAGGCGCGCTCTCGTGCAAATAGCGTCTGTCCGCGTATTACAGAGGAGAGTTTGGGCGACGATGGGTCAAACTCGATAAGACCCGCTTTGACTTACCTTAAGCGCCGGAAAAGGTTCGGGTGTGATGTGATGGGAAGCATGTGGAGAGTCGGAGAAATTGAAGTTCGTGAGTTGAAAATACAAAAGGAATATGCGAAAGGGGAAAGAAGATAGTCATGAGGAAAGATAGAAACAAAAGGGAATTGATGGAGTGAAGAGATTCATGAAGAGAAAGAGAAATGAACGTCGCGTTCAAAGGCGATGGGCTTTCTTGTAGTCCGAAAGCAGGTTAGGGGTGTTTTTCAAATCGGGAATGGTTTGCCACGTGTCGTATTGCGGCCCGTATCCGAGCCATCGCACGAGATACTCCGTTCGTCCGCTCTTGCCAATCCGTCGGTGACCTACAATGTCTTCGACGTCATATTCCTCGGTGGCCTCTTTTCGGACGTCCAAGTCGTTGTATTTGGATCTTTCGCCCCAAGAGTGATCGGATTCCACGTACTTCTTCATATGAGCTATGTTGAAGACAGGGAAACCAGGGTAGTTATCCCCCATGCGTAACCTGTATGAGTTAGGATTGATTTGCTGTAGAACGTCGAACGGCCCGATCCAACGCTGAATGAGCTTTTTCCGACCTCCCTTGGATTCAACCCACTCGAGCGAATGAGGGTTAATTAGAGCTCGAGATCCAACGGGGAAAAGAGGTACGGGGCGTCGTCCTTTGTTATATTGTTCCGCCTGCTCGTCCTGAGCTTTCGCCAAAGCCAGTCGTGCATTCTCCCTGTGTTGCGTCAATTCCTTCAGGTAGTTTTTTGTTTGAGGAAGGAGTCCTGTAGTCGCCACTGATTTCGTTCCTTTGCTTAGGAAATCCGATGGGGTCTTTGGATTGAAACCGTACAACAAGGAGAAAGGGGAATAACCTGAGGATGAGTGGACTTGTGAGTTGTATGCGAATTCCAAAATGTGTAGCCATTCCACCCAGTCTGATCCATCGTTCTCGACGTAGGCTCGAAGCATTGTTCCAATTTGACGATTAAGGATTTCGGTTTGACCATCGTGTTGAGGATGCCGTGCTGAAGAAACCATCATCTTGGTTTCCACAATCTTGGTGAGTTCCTTCCAGAATCTTGACATCCATCGAGGGTCCCTGTCGCAAACTATATTGTCTGGCAATCCGTATTTCGCGACAATGTTCTTCGCAAATAGTTTCGCCGTTCCTTCTGCTTTTAATCCAGTGTCGGTGGGAATGAACGTCGCATGTTTCGATAAACGATCCACTACCACCAGGATCGCGTTGAAGTCGTTTGACCAGGGGAGATCGACTATGAAGTCCATGGATACGGAGTCGTACGGATTTTCGGGGATTGGGTTAGGGACTAGGTACCCATATTTCCCGAAATTGCTAGGTTTAATCTTTTGACAAGTATCGCAGGATTGACAGAATCTTGTAACGTCGACACGCATCCTTTTCCAATAAAACTTCGGGGCTAGTTTATCCCACATCTTGTCGGGTCCTGCATGGGCCGTTTCCCAAACGTTTTCGTGTAACTCCTTCAACATCGGTATTCTGAGCGAGTCAGGAACACACAGGCGAGGGCTGAAGTCGGCGTCTCTGAAGAACAATAGGCCGTCTGTGTCGATGAAGAATCGTCTGCCTGGGAGGGAGTTACTTTCGTCTTCCTTCGTCTTTTTGTACGTCTTGCTCATCATCGGGTCTGAGCTGTATCCATTAACAAACATTGCTTTGTATTCAGGACTGAGAGTAATCAATAGATTCGGCGGTGGATTCATAGTATTCCAATATTCCGGTGCTACCGGAATGGCGTCCACGAGGGGTAGGGATTTTGACGGAGGTTGTCCGAGATCCTGAATAACCTCCTCTTTGTCGTTTGAGTCAGATACCCCCCCGTCGTCGACCTGTTTCGCAGCGGTCGGATGTCCCATTCCCGGATTCGTGGTTGGATCTGACGAATCAGTGCTGCCTGCGTTACCCCCCCCAGCTCTGGTTTGCTCTTGCTCTTTGGCTTGCCGCCGAGTAGTGAACCAGACTGAATGTTGTTGTTCACAGCAGTCTAGCAGGTCCCACGCCACGAAAGTGGCGCGTTTCGCAGGTTCGGCCTGAAAAGCTCTCTCTTGCGCCTCTGCCAGCGTCGAATCCGTCTGCAACGTTGCTTCCGACCAATCCTGGTTTGGCGATTCATGACACGGCGGGGACCGCGGTAACCTGGATAGGGGATCCACGTTGGAATGTACCCGACCCGGCCGATGTACTATTTCCAAGTTCGGCGCGTACGCGGAAAAGACTGCACCCCATGCCGCTGATCGCCTGTTCGAATTCTCGTACGTGCGAGCCCATTGGAGGGCGGAGTGATCGGTAACCAGTAAGACTTTCTCGCCTTCTATAAAAGGTTGAAATTTGACTAGTCCTTCTTTCGCTCCCAGAGCCTCCCGTTCCGTCGTGGAGTAGTTCCGTTCGGCGGGCTTGAAGGTCCGAGAGTAATATCCAATAACTCTCTCGATATATACCACCGAATCGTCGAAGTCCGCGGACCACCCAGGATTCTCAAGGGAATCCGAGATCTTCGGGCTGAGAGTTGTCGTCAGTTTCGGTGGGGGAAGGCCTTCGTCGTATGCTTTGCGCAACCTATCGTACGTCTTCGTGCCAGCTAGATCTTTGATCGTAATGGGTTGAATTTGCTGTAAAGCGCAACCCAAGGCGTCCGTGGATGCATCGGTGTACAAACGATAAGGCCGTCCTTCCATTGGATGTCCTAAGACCGGTGCGCTTTTCAACGTCTCTTTCACCTCTCGAAAAGCGTTCTCTTCAGCTTCACCCCAGGTCCATTTAGCTCCTTTCCGAAACAGTTGGAACGACGGTGCGCATATGTCGGAGTAGAACGGGATGAACGCTGAAAAGTATACCGTCATGCCTAGGAAAGTTTGCAATTGGGCTAATTTCGTGGGTCGGTCGAGGTCCATGATAGCGGATACCTTTTCACGGTGAGTCGATAGTCCTAGCCTCGATACTTTATGGCCTAAAAGCAATATTGAAGGATAGAATAGATGGCATTTTGCAGGGGAGAGAGTGATACCCGCATTCTCGATGGCCTCGAGTACCTTGTCTAGGTGGTCAATATGGTCCTCGTAAGATTTTGAGTAGACGACTATATCGTCAATGTAGACCAGACAAAATAGCCAGAGGTAGGGTGCCAAGATTCCCTGCATCACGCGTTGAAAAACTGATGGCCCGTTACGCAGCCCGAACGGAAGTCGCTTGAATTGATATAACCCCCGATGCGTTCTGAAGGCGGTTTTCTCGATGTCTTCGACGGAGACCTCGAGTTGTGTAAATCCCGACAAGGCGTCCAAACAAGAAAGAACTTGGGCGCCTGATAGAGAAGCAAGTATTTCTGATTGCCTTGGGATGGGGAATTCGTCCGGGATCGTAACGGCGTTCAACTTTCGATAATCGACGCAGAACCTGGGCTTCCCGTTCCGATAGGCGATAACTACCGGAGCGCTCCACGGGCTCTTTGAATGTTCTATAACGTCCTGGGCGAACCATTTGTCGATCTGTGCGTCGATAATTTCTCTTTTCGCCGGCGAGCTCGCGTACATGGGTACTGCGATAGGGCTTTGACCTTCCTTCAGCTGAATAGGGACTTTTGCAGGGTGATTACCCAGTCGACCGTCGAAACCAAACGCCTTGACTCTTCTGCGCAACATGTCCCAAGCTTTATCCTTAAGCTCGTCGGGCAACGAGCCTACGTCGATGAGTTCTTCGAGCTTCTCAGAGGAGTACTCCGTTGGGTCTGGGAACAGTGCTGTCTTGGGTCCGACAGGTTCATCCTCCTCCTCCGATTCTTCCTTTGTAGGAGAGGTTGTTGGGTCTGCTGTCGTCTCCGATTCATTATTGACTTTTGAACCCAGTTCCAGATTTATCGAAATCAGCTTCTCGAAGATTGCTGCGGCACGCTCCATTTCATCCCGGTGACTGTCGGACTTTGGAGCGTCGAAAAATTCATTGGGGTCGATAATCGAGCCAATCACTTCCCCTTTTCGAATGAAACGGGGTTGATTCGAAGGGTTAGCGATGGGGACCCAAGGCTTAGAAGCCGTAATCAAGACGTTTGGCACCGTGAAGAAGGAATCGTTGGCATTAGCTAACAGATTCTTCTCTACTAGCCATTCCCTTTCGTCTTTGAAGTCGCCTTCGACTTCGATTGGTTTGCACTCGTGCGCTCGAAGCTTATAGTCCTTAGTGGCTCGGACGGTACGCCCTTCTTTTCCGAATTTCACGCGCTGAGCGTGCTTCTTGGCTTTGTTGCGACGGTGAACCTTCGCTTTTATGAAACTGGAAGTAGTGTAAGTGCTTTTCCGCAGCAAACGTTGGAAATCGTCGGTTCTTGTTACACCGACTGCTTTGACTGAGTGCTCGGACTCGCCGAAGGTAATCTTGGTCCCTTTTTCAACGTTCCGCGCGACGTGGAGTTCATAATTCAGTTGATAGTCTTCACCGATTAGGATGGGCACCGTCATTCCCGGCACGATGTAACATTCCGCTTCTGTTTCCACCAATACGCCCTCCATGGTTTCGGTGAGAATCGGCATTTCCACGTAATGTTCCAGCTTCTCGTTGGTATCAGTGAGTTGCCATAATTTCATCCGCATTCCCCTTTTCTTTGCCGGTTTAAATCTCAATGATTCGTAGTATTCTTTGGAGATCAGAGTTATGTCGGCGCAGGAGTCGATTCGCAGGTCGATAGGCGCATTCAAGGTGCTCCCCGTATGTCCCCTCATCGATAGCACTGAGACTCCCATTGCTGATGTTCCACTAGGAGTCTGCCTTCTTCGTTTCATTCGAATTGGTCGACCATCAGCCTTTGGAGGGGGAGGAAGATCTACGGGAATTTTGTCGCCTTCGCTCGGGGGAAACGTTGGTCTTTGCTCGTCTTTAGTAGGCCCTTTCGAGCCAGTGAAAGTGTTATGTTCGTGTCCTCCATCGTCCTCATCGTCGAAGTCTTCGAGGACGTGCTTTGAAGCTTTCGGTTTCAACCTGTAAGCTCTAACGTCCTCGTCCTCAATTTCCTCGATGCTGACTTTCGGTGATCGTCTGTTTTGTTGTTGTGTTGAGGTATTCTCCTCGTCCGTAGCGAATAAACCATTACCGTTATCGTTAACCGTGTCTGCTAGCTCGTCGGGAGCTGATTCGCTGGACTTATGCGCATTCGGAACTGAAGTTGAGGACAACAATTCTTTCAACGCTGCCAACCTAAAACCCTGCTCCGAGGTGGAGTTGAGACGATCGTTCAGCAACGCAGCGTAAACGCTTCTGTAGACTTTGTCGGAGTCGTCGTCGACTATAGTTGTGAAATTTGCCGATCGTTTTATGGACTCGTTATAAGCATCGTAGTCGGGGCACTCCCTGTCCCAATGTTTCGCGCTTCCACACACTTTACACGGGGATGGAGGCAAGCGACCGAGCTTCGTTGCAACATGGTCATTTTTCTTATACTTGTAGCCACCGGCGGGAGGAGCGCGTTGCCTCTTTTGCATGACGGCAAAAGCTTCGACTATCAAAGGGTTTTCCATGAGTTCCTCTACGGAAGAGTCTTGAGATACTAGAAAGGACTCCTTTATTCGTTCGAGGGTGCTTCCTAGGTCTTGAAATTCCTCCGATTCCGTAGAGTTAGCCTGCTTTCGAAAAAAAGGTTTGTTAGAACCTCCTCCTTGGGTGTAACCCATTTGCTTCAGCGCGTTAGGTAGGGTTTCCGAAGTGATGATTTCTCCTGTATTTCGCTTCGGGGCTCCCAATAAAGCCTGTTCTTGTTCGGTACATTTGAGGTACAAAGTAGCTGTATCTGTAATGCTGTCCAACGAAATGATAGGGCCCCACGACACTGGGGCGTTACGCATCACATAATGCACTTCCAACTCGCTGCCTTCGGGTACGCTAACCAACATACGAGTGTGCATCACACGTCGTGAAATGAACTCGGCCGGGGTTTCTTCTCTATGTCCCTTTTGACGGAATTGTTGATGTTCGTAAGCTTCATTCATGTATAGCAGCCATTTTTTTCCCAAGTATAAGTCTTTGATTCCCCTCATGTAGTTGACACAATGAGATCACATCCAAGCTTGTAGTTCTCTCGACTGAGTGGCGAACCAGGATTGAATCTTCGAACCCTTTTCCAGGACGCTCCACAACCAATATCCTAAAGCTTGCGGGATGTCTCCTTCTAACTGCGCGTACTGCTGGATTTCGTAGAAATAGGTGATAGCCGTATCGTAGTCGCCATCCCATCGAGGGAGTTGCTCCACTTTCACTTCAGCTTTGATAGTGGGAACGCGGGAGCCGTATGGAGGCCTAGGACGCGGATTGTCGTCGTCGTAATCATCGTCATAATCGTAGCCGCCTCCGTGGCCGCCACCTCCACCGCCATAGTAAGCGGTGGGTCGGTGACCTCCTCGTCCTGGCATTCCTCTACCCATGATAGATCCTCGACCGGAAGGGAATCCTCGACGTCTAGGCGGAAAGCCACCTCCGCGGCCAAAGCCTCCACCTCCTCCCCCATTGCCTCCTCCACCACCTCCTCCTGAGCCTCCTCCGCCAGACCCGCCACCTCCGTACCCCCCCGAGTATCCATAACCTCCACCACCTCCTCTTCCAGCAGGAGGAGGAGGAGGCGCTCCGCCATTTCGACCGACAATCGGTTCGCCTGTAGCTCGAGCTTGAGGATCGGGTTTATCGTATGGAGTTTGAGTGCGGGTTTCCTGACGGTACTGTTGGCCAGAGTAAGCATGCAAGTGTGGCGGCTCTTCACGAAGGAAGGTTGGCGCTTTGGTTTTCGAGAGGTCGGGAGGTTTGCCGGGGGTGCCCAATCCGAACAAGAAGGGCTCGTTGACTGGGGCAGCTTTCGATTGAGAGGGAGAGCCACCTAGAGGGAAAGTGCCGAATTCACCAAACGAACGATAAGGAGTGTAAAAGCTGAGTGGTGATACAGAGGATTGCTGAGGTTCATTAGGGAAGGTTCCCCAATGGCCGATCTCCTCTTGAACGTACGGGTCGATCTCGGGCGGTTCTTCGTTCACGGCTGTCTCCTGTGTCTTCCAGTACTTGTTTTCGTACCTGAAATCCATGCCAGAAGTAGGGTCGTACCCCCAAAGGACTCCTAATTCGTCGTAATACTTTGTTAGAGGGTGATCTTCGGGAGCCCGGTCGGGGAACGATAGAAGGAGGTCGGAAGGAGTCTCGATAACTTCTCCCCATGAGGAGAAGTTTGAACCAGCCTTCTTCTTCGCCTTATCTGATAGAGAAGCTTGGTGATGAGGAATCGAGCGATACATGAATCGCAGTTGTTCGTCGTTCGATTGCATAGAATCGATAGTGTCGATGAGTTCCGGGTTAGTGGAAGTAGGAGAACCCGGTGTTTCGTGTTGTAACGCCTGTTCTGCGTACTTTGAAAGGTTCTTGGCTCCTAGCTCCAGACGGGTCCTCAAAGCCAACCAAGCGGCGTTAATCTGACCCAAGTCAGCGCCGTTACCTAGTGTCTTGAGGAGTACTTTTCCTGGATCTACCTTGAAGCAAGAATCACGTTCGGGAATCATTTCCACCATCCGTTCCAGGTAAACTTGCAGACCTGAGACAGTGGTGCCAACTTGTTTGTAAAAACTGTCTTTCAAAGTGAAACGAGAAGCCGTCGACACTTCTTTATTCGAAACGCCGCGGTCAATAAGTTCGTCAAACGTGATTTCAGGCTTGCTAACATATAACAGGATTTGATGCTTGTTTGATAAGTCGTAATCTGACCCCTCTTCATATTCCTGCAAGATCCTCTGCACTGTGGATTCGACGAATGCGGGTGAGAGAGCGTGTTTGCCCTTGGGAGTTTTGGGTGCTGGAGTTCCTCCTTGACCACCGGTGCTAGACGATCCCGCTCCACCCGACATAGCTTGGATGTCGATAGGGTTTCTTAATGGACTTGGCGAGTGTATGAATGATTTAGCGAATGAGGGGTTAGGGATAACCGTTGGTTTGTAAGGTTCCGGTGAATCGGTATTCAGAGTCGGCGAGGATAAAGAAGGAGTTCTCGGTCGCAGAGAAGTTCGAGAACGGAAAACTCGGCCTTGTTGAATAGCTTCGGCGAGTGAACGTTGATGTTCTTCTGAATCGAGTTCCTCAGAAGCTTTGAGGTTCTTCTTGGGCTTATAAGACCGTTGACTGATAGTGTTGTAGGAAGGAGAGGGTATTAAAGAGGGTCTCTCGGCTCGATCAAGGTCGAGATTGAACTTGACAGAGCTCCTGAAATTCGACTGTCCGGCCAGATTGTCGACGTCTGGATTTGTCCACCAATTTGTAAGGACCAGTTTGGACCTCACGTCAGCAGAGCGTCGACAAGAGTCCTAGCGGGACTGAGAATCGGTGTGATGACCTCGTAAGAGCAGATAGACGTAAGTCACTCGTAGTCTCGAATAGATGTCCGAGCGAGTCAGTCCTCGCACGGATATCAATTCTAATCTCTTTCGTCAGTCCGTAAGAGATCGACTAGAGC
>CEMG01181727.1:0-28841 GCA_001179705.1 Baeospora myosura
CCGTTGCTCGCGGACGTTTTAGCTATACGACATGTCGGGTTCTCCGACGCGCTCCTCATCATCTTGCAGATCTACCCCGCATGGTACAACCAACCGAGCATAAGATCAATTGTGCCCAGTCCTGCTGATCACCCCGGCTTCGATATCTTCGATTTCGCAATATATAAATGGCCACTACTCTTCCCCAGCTTCGAATGACGAAGCCCGGCCTCTACAACACAAACTGAGCAGAACTCAGCACGATGCACTTCACCACCTTCACTGTGGCTGTCATCCTGGCTGGCACCGCCAGCGCCACCACGCTTACACCCTGGATCACAAAGGGATGCGGTATCAAGCACGATTTTGCGGGCCAGGTCCGCTCTAACAACGTAAACGTTCCGATACTCATTCATTCATTGCATCAGCTAACATACATTACAGACCATCGAAAGCTCCGGTGGCACCCGCACCTACGATGTCTACCTCCCGCCGTTCTACAACGAGCACAGGCCCACACCCCTCATCATTTCCTACCACGGGAACGGCGGAACCCCAGCCAAGCAGCGTGGTCTGGACCAGTTTGACAACCACATCCTGAACCCAGACCACATTGCTGTCTGGCCTGCAGGAGTCGAGGTAACCTCAAGCCTCCAGCGAAGAGAAAAAACTTGTTGCTGACGAGATACAGGGTCACTGGGAGGGGCCCGCGTACGCCGTAGCAGGCGTCTCCGACAAGGTCTTCACAACCGACCTCATCAACCGCCTCCGCGAGGACTTCTGCATCGACAATAGGCGCGTCTACGCTGCAGGCAAGAGCAATGGCGGCGGCTTCACCGACACGCTGGCCTGCTCCCACGCACATGGCGGCGACTTCGCTGCGTTCGCCGCGTGCTCTGGGGCATTCTACACCGACGACGTCCCGTCAAATAAGTCGGACGGCGACGTCGTCTGTCACCCTGCCCGATCCCCTCTGCCGTACATGGAGTTCCACGGGAGCATAGACACCACCATCCCGTACAATGGCATCTGCAAGGACGCGGGGTGCACGCCTGCTATCCCGGATTGGGCTGCGGCTTGGGGAAGGCGCAACGGCTGTGCGGCGAATTATGTGGCCCCGAATACGACGTACAGGGGGTTGACGCAGGTGCATGAGACGAAGTACACTTGCAGCGGCGTTCAGGCTGTGACGCAGTATTACATCGAAGGGATGGACCATAGCTGGCCGTCGACGAGCAACAACACTGATAATGAGGCGCATGGGGATGGACCGACGGTTATCAATGCTAGTCCGATAATTCTTGATTTCTTCAGGAGGAACTTCAAGCCATACTATTAGGTGGATTGGTATATTAGACTTGATATAGGATGGAAAGTTGAAGGATAAAAAGCACGCAGTCCTGTAGATAGACCCACTGTGTTGTTGTACCATACTTTACGTCGTACAGGACATGCCAGTGGATTTTCATTGAAGTCCGGGGTAACTGTCTCTTGTGACTCATTACCCCAGTGCCAAGTATTCGTCTATTTAGTCCCGACATAACGACATGTATTCGACCCCTTTGCTCTTTGTCGGTCCTCCCACCACAGGCGGGGTTTTGCGAGGATGTCTTTGCGCGTAGCTGCAAACCATTGGCGGCCCTACGTCTCTCAAGGTCGTCTTTTGCCACTTTGGACGCGACGTTCCAGCACAAAATCGAGTACAAGTGAACCCCCTGTCATTCAGATACCTCGGGCGAACGTATATCGTTTCGGGTCAGCCGCCTCTGCCACGCCTGTGTTCCAGGATCTGGAGTGGACTGTGAAGGAGGGCGAAAGCTGGGCCGTCGTTGGTTCAGCATCTGGTGAAAAAACTGCGTTGTTTCAGGTATGTCACGAACCTCGCTGGTAGACTCATGCTTACCTCTTTGAAACGATGTTTAGGTCCTCCTTGGTTACCTGAGGATTCTACCTTATCCACCTCCACCAGGCGGACTCTTTCCATTCCTATCGTCACCTCCAAGGGACCCCCACAGTCATGTTTCGTTCGTGTCCTTTGGGAACCGTCAACCCGCATCCGGAGGTGCCTTCTACGACTACACCGCACGCTATGGTGCCGTCCACGAGGAGGATCGCATCACCCTTCGCCAGTCCATGTTCCCAGAAACGATAGTCGATGACCTCCCTCGCGAGATCCTGGAAATCGCCCAGATGAATAAACCCAAGAAGGAACTGACGCGTCTGACGGCGCAAGAGCAGGACGTGTTTGACGAGCTCGTCGAGAAAATGGGGCTGAAACCCTTCTTGGACCTTCCGCTGATTGCTTTGAGCAATGGGCAGACGCGCAGGGCGCGTATCCTCAAGGCCGTTCTCAAAAAGCCAGAGCTGCTGCTATTGGACGAACCTCTTAGTAAGTACACATGTTGGCCAAGCCTCTCATGTCGTCGTACTCATGGATATTCGCCTGTTCATCGTTTTATAGCCGGGTTGGATGTATTGAGACGTCCCAGCCTTTTGAACGTCCTACGTTCGTTGCACGAGAAACGAAGTCCCCGTGTGATCATGGGATTGCGAACACAAGATCCTATCCCAGAATGGATCACTCACGTCGCGCTCGTCCAGAATGGACGCGTAGTCACCGGAGAAAAGGATGGTGTCCTCGCTCAACGCATAACGTCTGGTTCATCCACCAACAAATCAATGTCGAAAGTCACGTCGACTTCACAAAAGACACGCTCAGTACTCGTAGACTTCACGAATGTCAAAGTACAATATTCGGATCGAGTGGTGCGTGATTGTCTGCTACATACGCAGATGACCCGTTGGCCTAAACGTTGCAATTTTGTCTACAGGTGCTCAAGAACATCAACTGGCAAATCCGCGAAGGTGAACGATGGCACCTACGAGGCGAAAACGGTACATATATACATCTCTTTCCCCTTCATAACTCACTAATGAGAGATATGCATCTTCACAAGGCTCAGGAAAAACGACCCTCCTGTCCGTCCTAACCGGAGATCACCCCCAATCCTACACCCAGCTAGCGAGAACCTCATCCCACCTACGCCTCTTCGGACGACCCCGCTCAAAAGTTTCGACTCCGGAACTCCATTCACTCATCGGAATCGTCTCGCCTGAACTCTTCGATGCGTTCCCCAGGCGGCCCGGAACGACTGTCTGGGAAGCTATTGGGACTGGGTTCGATGGAGCATTCGTCCCTCAGGGCAAGCACAGCGTGGGTGTAGGTGTGATGAAGGATTTGAGCGAGGAGGATGTGAAATGGAGGGTGCAGAGAATGTGGGACGTGTTAGAGGGTCTTGGGCCCAAGGCATGGCAGCAGGCCAGGGAGCATGCAGATGGAGCCAAACCCAGCAAACCCTCAAGTCAGCCTTCAGATCTTACGGGAACCTTCAAAGACCGCAAGTTCGTGACGTTGTCGGCAGGGGAACAGAGGATGGTGTTGCTGATGCGTGCTTTGGTTGGGAGACCCCAAGTGGTGCTTCTCGATGAGGTGTGGAGCGCTATGGACGAAAGTATGGTCAGTGCTGCGAGGGCCTATCTTCGGGAAGGTGGTGTTGGGGAGGATCAAGCCGTAGTGGTGATCACCCACTGGGAAGATGAGGTACCGTGGAGCGTTGAGGAGGGCGTGAAAAGGTTCCAGTTGACGAAAGGTGAAGGGGAAGTTGTCACATAGTGTACATTATAGATACATTTATTATCGTATCAATGAAAGCGGCCTTCTGACGTCTAACAAACAACCGGCAAGAGAAAACCTGGAGAAAACCAAAGCCATCACATCCGCTCTGCCAAGAATCTCGACACCTTCGGCCTTGCCTCCGAAGACTGTTGTCTCTCTTCATCCCGACCTGTCCCCGTCGACTCTCTCACAGCAGCAGTCATCACAGTCGGCGGTCGGCTCGGACGTCCTGATATTCTCTCTGCCGAAGGGAAAGACGGGGATTCTATGATGTTGGGATTGGACGGGGCGACGTTACCGCCGCGAGGAAAGGACGGGGATTCGACGATCATTGACGAGGCAGGGAATGTAGGGGGAACAATGGCGGAACTGTGTGAGGAAGTAGATGTCTTGGGCGGTGGTCGGAATGAAGGTGATTCACCTATCATGGACGCCATGGGCGGAATTCTTGACGAACTTTCCGGTGATTTTGGTTCCTCGTTCGATACAGTATCAGCGGCGTAGGCCGATGGTCGACCGGCCTGTGATCGTGACAGTTTAAACTTGGACGTCTTGGCCTTCGGCGGCAAAGGCTTCAGGGGAATGCTTATTGGCGGTGCTGGGGGCTGTGAGCTCCCACTCGGAGGCCCTTTAGAATGTAGAGGTTCGGCGCCATTGGGTCCGGAGTTGTAAACTTCGCCCTTTCTGAGCAGCTCGAGCACCTCCTGGACTGCTTCGTCCTCGTGGTCGCTGGCACTGTCATCTTCAGGCCCGCCAACAAGACGGCCATCGGCGTCGAGCTTTCCTAGGCGAATAGCCCGCTGTAGTGTTCTGGCACCGGATTCGGGGAGGATGGCGGTACCTAACGATTGACCAGATGGGGGTGTGGTGGAGGATGTAGACACATTGTAGGATGCCGCGAGACGGGAAGCCTTGAAACGGGAGATAGGTGCTTTGTTGCGATGTGCAGTGGATACAGTCTCAGCGTCCTGATACATAGTAAGGTCCAGATGAAGGTCAATTGAAAAATAAGACGAACGGGTTGAATGTCAACTTCCGCATCATCAGAACGCGACAGCATTGCACTCGTGGCAATTTCCCCCATCTTCGTTCTTTTATCATGATACTCCAACGCTATCTGCCGTTGGTGTTCGGCAAAGTCCAGATCGAACTCCTCTTCCAGTGGATCTGTGTCCCCCTGAATAACATCCAGATCATCAAGGTCCTCCTCACCGTCGGGGGCACCTTCTTCTTCAGATTCACTTGGAGAATCTGGAGGTTCCGAATCATCATCCGAATCACCCTCCTTCGCGCTGACCTGCACGGAGGTGTGTTTCCCTGTAGGTACACGTTCGACGACGGAGTTCTTCATGGGCAGGGTAGAGTTCGAGGCCAGGATAGGTCGGGTGGCGGAGCGCAATCTTGCGGGGGCTACGTCTCCCCAATCAACAATAGTCTCTGAAGCTGTGTCCGCCGACGTATCCAGCCCATCCGCAAAGCTGACGGTTTTCTTTTGCAAAGAACTTGATGCCTCGTCCTTCTCCTGCTCTGGAGGAGCAGTTTCTTTCTGCGCCTGCTCTTCTCGATCTCTGGTTTCAGTTACGTTGCGTACAAGGGCCTTGCCCATTTTTTTCTGCATCTCCTTCGCAGCCTTGAGCCGTTCGACCTCAGCCTTAGCCGTCTCTTTCTTCTTGCGGAGCTCTTCCCGTCTCTGCTCAAGAGCAACCCCATTCGCGCGTCTTTCCTCCTCCTCTTCTTCTACCTCCAGGAGATCGAGAATTCGATCACGGGCGCGTTTTCGGCGTTCTCGCTCCGAAATGGGGAGTTCAGCGAGTGGGACAAGTCCTGTTGTGTCATTGAGACCAACCGACACAGATTTCGGAGGGTCAGGGTTAACCAAGGGTTCAGTAATTTCTATGATTGGAAGTCCCTCCTCGTTCAAGAGCTGGAGACAAGGCTCGGTAACCAGAAAGCATACTAGAGTGGTAGACGCACCTCAGCAGCTTTACTTCCACTCTGGAGGAACTCCGTCGCAACATCCTCTCCGACGAGTTCAGAAAGTTTCGCAGAGAGTTTCTGTCGTGATTCCGGTGTGAGGTCCTGCCCGATTGCGCTCGTCTCTGGGACTATCGACTGGAGCAATGCCTGGAGAGCTGAAGATTTCCACGCGTAAGAGAGAAAGAGAGAAGAGCCAGAGAACAATCGCAACCTTTACCGCCGCCTTCGCCCAAATTTTTAGCCTTCCCGACCATGAGGGTGTTTGCTGTGAACGCTTTCGGTAAGCAGAAGAGCGGGTTGTGATTTCGATTTGACAAATGTTCAGTATTCTTCCAACTCAATCTCCACAGATTGATGAGATGTCTGGGACAGGGATCTAGTTGATTGTAGAGTTCTATGAGCAGGACGAGCAGACATGTCAAAAGACTCTGAAATTTGAAGTCAAGGATTATTTCCACGTGCCCTGCATTTTTCTTCCGTCCCGATTTGGTTGCCGCATTTTGCACCTTCCCATCGTCCCAGATTCATCCTTTAGAAAATCACTATGGTTGTCGCTCATACCCAGCCCAGTACCTCCACCACATCGCCTTCATCCACGAAGAAAAATCGCAGAAAACAATCCAAAAAATCCACCACACAGACGGCCCAAAATGACACAGATCAGGATATGGACGACCAAGGGGCTTCGACATCCAACCCCATTACCGACGCTATTCCGGAGCAGTTGGAAGGACAAGACGATGATTTAATGATCGATGTGGATTCTACATCTCTACCTCAATCATCAGCAGCACCAGTTTTCGCACCATTGCCTGCCAATGCGGCACATACCACCCTAAAATCAGAAACACGACGCATAGCCATTCCACCACATCGTATGACCCCTCTTAAGAAGGACTGGATCAACATATTTGGTCCATTGACGGAGATTCTGGGACTGCAAGTCAGGATGAACACTCAGAGGAGATGCGTGGAAGCACGGGTACGTTTTCTGGCTCCTGGTTACACAAGCATCACCGACTCACCAGTGATCTAGACCTCAAAACACACAAAGGACATTGGAGCACTACAAAAAGGTGCTGATTTTGTGAAGGCCTATACTCTGGGTTTCGATGTCAATGTATGTCCGGAGATCCATCTCCTCTGCATCTCATTAAAGCCGGATTGTTTTTAGGATGCTATCGCTCTTCTTCGATTGGACGATCTATACCTTGACACATTTGAGATCAAGGATGTGAAGACTCTACACGGAGACCATCTTTCCCGGGCCATCGGTACGATACATCCCCCACCTCGTGTTCGCTCTCCTACTAACTGGACATCCGTGCAGGCCGTATTGCAGGCCAAGATGGAAAGACCAAATTCACCATCGAAAACTCGAGCAGGACTCGTATCGTTCTCGCTGATACGTTAGTGCTTTCCCGTCTATCTCATCCGATGCGTTGCTCAGACTACTTTCCAGCAAAATCCACATCCTGGGTTCATTCCAGAACATCAAAATTGCCCGGGACGCAATCGTCTCACTCATCCTCGGTTCTCCTCCTGGGAAGGTCTACGCCGGCTTGAGGACAGTGGGCAGTCGCATGAGGCAGAGGGCCTTGTAATTCACCACACATTTATTCCATCTGTACGATCTCCAGAATAGACCCCTTGCTGCGAAACAAGTGCATGAATAGGAGAAGTCACCGGAAGTCAAATTCGAAAAACAAAAGGTAGATATCGGTATAGCAATGTGCAGGTATAGGCATGTCAGGTATAGTAAGTATTAATCGACGGTCAAAATGAGGGAACTAGGATGTTCAATTATTCAGTGCCATCGCCGTTCTCTGGCTGATCAACAGCCGTCTTTTCAAGGACGCTAATAAAAGACATCAGCTGCTTCGTTGGAGGTATCTCGAATTCGACGTACTTTTTCAGAGCTGCTTGATCGACTTCAGGATCCTTACCCTCGCCAACCATAACCTTGATCCCCTTACTCGGCACTCCATCAACGACGACGTAGAGCCAGCCAGGACCAGGAGGATAGATGTTCTCGTTCGGCGGGCCGGTGCACGTCACGGAGTCACCTTTTACCGTGCACACCAAATACACCAGCCGCGAGTTGGCATGAACGGCGTGAGTCACAAAACCGAGATCCATGAGAGCCACTATGTTGAAACCCTCTGATCAGACGATAGACACGAACTTCACAGGCGACCTAACATACCTTTAACACTTCCAGGCTTCGGTGCCTCCTTCATCTTGAGCTGGCAGGGCGCCCCAAAGCCGATCGTATTGACAGAGCCAATGATCTCGGGCCGCACTTGCTGCATATATGGCGGTTTCAACCACTCGACTCTATACTCTGTCCCGTATTTGAGCTCGCTCCTATCCAGATTCGGATTGCTCCCAGTCACCATGACGTCTCCCGCTGGCGTCAGCGTTGCAACACTATGATACAGCCTAGGGATCTCACTCTCCGGCATACCAGCGGAGGAGAAGCGTTGACCACTCGGAGCTGATGGGTCGTATAACATGGGAACCATGACAGGATTGTCTGCGTTCGAAGCACCGACCTGATTGCGAACGTTCCCGTAGCCTGAGATCCCTGACCCTGCGCCGTTCACTATGACGACCTTACCGGTGGGAAGGAGGACGGCGTCAGGCATGGTACGAGCTTGAGGCATCTGTTCGACCTGCCAGCCATTGGAGATCCCTTCGTCGTTGAGTACCATCCGAGAACATTGTGAGGATGCTGGATCCTGCGAGGAAATCTCCCAGCTGGGCTTTGTGTCGTCGACGGTGGAGCCTCCACAAATCAAGATCTCGGGAGTATAGCCGTTTTCTGGAGAGAGAGGGAGGAGGAGAGCAGTGCCGGTCATAGGGTAGGTCACTCGAACATTGTTCGGAAGTTGTGGGAGTCGGCGTTCCGTATTTGCTTCATAGTCGTAGATCATCGCGTCGCGATTGGCTACAATTACCACTTTCCCGTCAGGAAGTACGAATGCGATAGGGAACAGATTGGAGTTCAAAGTGTCCTTGAGGAAGGGCATCGGGATAGGCATGCCGTTGGAACCGTGAATCGATTTGGGCGGGTAGTACTCGATCGTTGGGTTATTCACGGTAGCGTTGTTGATCCAACCGCCTTTCTTTGCGCCTCCGATGATCATAGCGCTACCATCCGGAATGCGTATGACGGTATTGTACCAGCGAGGGCTAGCCATCCGAACTCTCGAGTGATTTTCATTGATCATACAGCCGTCCGCTGACTCCGATTCGCATGGATGGAATAGACGAACTCCCTGGAGGCCATTCACGTCGCCAAAGTCTGCGGCAGAAGTGTGGTCTTCCACGACTGGATTTCCTCCGACGTTGATCAACGTGCCGTTGCTGAGGAAAGTGCCGCCGGCACAGAACGAGTTAGATTGCATGCGAAGTGGCTTGACGGCATGTGTCTTGAGATTGTATAAGGCAGCCCATGCGGAATGACCGTCGATGGTGAGAGGGTTGTGCTCGACTTTGTCAATGATAAGCGCGTGTGTTTCGGAAATGATCGCCAGTTGCATCGCGTGAACACCCGTGGATCCTTTCTGTTCCAGAGTCCATTGAGAGGATGCCAGTTCGTTGACCATCATAACAGACGGATGATTGGAAGGCGCCACAGGAGGAGTCAGTGCTTGGGATGTTTCGGACGAATTGGTGACCACGAAAGCGTCTAGATCCAGCACAGTATCCCGAGTGCTACCATCTCTCTGGGCGCTATTGATTATCTTTATCGTGTGCGTTCCGGGTTCCATTCCAAATGCCCAGAAGTTCCGTTGACACATGTATGGGGTGTCACGATCGCTGTAGGCATCGACGTCCCGTACGTGTTTGCCATCGATGTACACACGCGACACCCCATTCCTCCGCCCAGAGTTACCAAACCACTCAATACCTGTGCCAGTGAACTTGAAGACAACTGCAGCATCCTTGCAGGTCGTAGTTCGGATCGAGTTTCCTACATAGGAGGACGAGAACGACTCTGTCCAAGTTCCAGAATAGAGGACCAGCGGAGATTCGGAATCATAGCCTTTTGCTCCGGGCGGGACGTAGTACGGGGTCAGGGGCGCCTTCTTGGTTGATCCAGGTGTTATATGCCCATTCCACGCAGGCTCAGCTGCCGAGCAGTATGAGAAAAGGCACGCTAGCGTCAGGAAGCAGAAAGCGCGCAGCGGGGTAGTACAGAAAGCCATCGAGGCTATCAAAAAGAGCCTGGAAAACGCCCTGAGAGGTAAGTAGTTGATGGTTCAAACTTGGAGANNCTTGGAGAGGCAGATCGCTGGCACCACTGGCCTCCGAGTCGCGTCACGTCGCGTCAATCACGTGACACAGTTTCCATGCTCAAAACCGTTTTCAAGCTCACCACCTCTATCTTCGCACTGTAATCTGGGGATAGAAGTGCCAGCTCTAGTGGAAGCTCAAGTACTTGACTGCTACCTACTCCGGACGTTCAGCAGAAGCGCGCTGAACTGGTCACTACGAGTTGACTACTCGATTCAAAGAGGAGTAGCCTCAGTACGTGTATGTGTCTCGGTTTGATCCAAAACATATAAGCCATGCCCATGTACACTTACACTACACCCAGATAAAAATACTGGACATATCTGTCCTCGCTGCGAGCAATCGGAGCTCTCCTGAGCCTCACAACATCTGAACTACGACAGTTCAGACAGGCCGACTTGGACGTCATGGCCTCGGCGGCTTGCTTGTGCTGCGGGCTAAGATCCTCCGAAGAATTCAACCCTCCCACATCCCCTTTCGAAGCCTTCCTCAATACCAACATCTGTCCCCCGGACTGTGACACCGATCTCATCGAAGAAATCATAACTTCCACCGACGCTGTCGTCCAACGTGTAGACGATGCTATTGCGCTTGCATATCTGCACATAGCCAAACTAAGCGCCTCCCGCGATAGGCTTTCCAACTTCACACACCGTCATCGTTGCCTTTTGGCACCCATCAAGAGACTACCAGCTGAGGTGCTCTGCATCATTTTTGCAGAGTGTGTTGCTGCAGATTGCCTCATAGAGGATGAAGCATCGACATACGTCCCGAGCACGTCTTCGTCATACTCGGACTCGGACGTTGATTTCGAAGATCTCTATGAATCCGCCTCCGACTCCGAGTCAGTCAGTCGTCTATATGCTATCGCAGAGGCCTTCGGAGACTCCATGGATAGAGACTTCATCTGCTCTGACATCTCTGCAACCTCCGAAAGTAGTCAGTGCACCAGGGAAGCAATGGTCACAGAGTATAGTCCATGGGTGCTGACGCGTGTTTGCGGCCTTTGGCGAGCAGTAGCGCTCTCTTTCCCCCCTTTATGGTCGAAAATCAGCATCAATTTTGGTGCTGGGTTCTCCATCGGTCGCGACAGCTCGCTTATGCTGGTGAAACGGCAACTGGAACTTGCCAAAAGCTATCCATTATCAATAGTGTTCACCTGCGTCAGGGATACTCCGGAATGCGGAAGATTCATGGATGCCATCATTTCGCACTCAGACTACTGGGAGCAGGCAGATATATGCGTTCCACGAAATGAACTTGCGCGGCTGGTCGAAGCCAGAGGACAGTTCGGCCGTCTGCACAGATTACGGCTAGATGCACCTTTTGTCGTGTCTAATCCCCCAGATCCGTTCATTGCATTCGATATCGCACCAGCACTGTCGTCACTCACATGTCGACATGGTATGCTTGCAAATCCGCCATGGGGGCAGTTGACACACCTGCAGTTTGAAACGGGACCTACAGGTGTTGTCACCTTGCTCGGGTTGGCGCAGAATCTTGTGGATTGTAGATTGGGTGTCGTGGATGAAGATAACCCTGGACAGGATGTCACTCAGTCAAACCAATCGATACATCTTCGGAACTTGATGTCCTGGCATCTCGGGCTAACACGACCTGAGTATGCCGAGATTTTGACGCGTCTGGTGTGCCCAGTCCTGGATGTTTTTAGTCTTACGACTCACTCTTACGTACCCGAATTGTGGTCGGACACCTCTCTCCATACCACTCCTCTTATCCACTTCCTCCAACGATCTCAATGTTCCAATGTGAACTTTATCGGACCACACGGTAGTGTAGTCCCCATACCTGTTGGAGTCATCGAGGCT
Source organism: Baeospora myosura (assembly GCA_001179705.1). Classification (NCBI taxonomy): domain Eukaryota; kingdom Fungi; phylum Basidiomycota; class Agaricomycetes; order Agaricales; genus Baeospora; species Baeospora myosura. The sequence goes on from CEMG01181727.1 coordinate 11,764, forward strand.
ATGGGAGCTGCTCGAGAGATGGGATTGGACGCGCACTGCTACCTGCATAGACAGGCCCGAACACTCGAAATGGACGAAGCCATCTCATCTTTGATCTGCCATCCTGGGCAGGTTCCCTTACTAGCTCACCTACGAAGCCTCACTCTGAGGGTATCTTCATCGAGATTGCATGACGTTCTCGATATGTTAGAATCTCGATGGAGGTGCCAATTTGACGTTCCTATCCTGGCCATGAGCAGTGCCGTTGAAACCAAAGGTTCCCGCCTCCAAAAGTGCATCGTAGAACTTTGGGAGATGTGCGATTCATCGGGTTTGAATACGTTGAGTGATTACTCAGTTTCTCGCATTGTCCGGCTGCGACATGAAGGGATGGAACTCCGTTTCACTTCTTGCAGGCTCGATAGATCGTAAGTTTTAGAGCAGTATTATCCTGGTATTATCGGTCAGTTGATCTGAATCATTGTTTCACAGGGCCATCGAGCTTGAGCTTTGAAGAATCCCCGAGCCACGTTATCACCAAGCTTTCTTCCGCTAGATAGCTACGGATTTCGGAGTAAGTAGCGCGCGCGGCAGCTTTGATGACACAAAAAGAAACAGATAGTAATACATACAGATGTGTCTACATAAAATACAGGTGGCAATGTCTAATGTGTACAGTACATGTGATATGAGAAGAGAGGTCAAACCGAAATACTGTGGTCAACGTGGTGGCGTCTGTGTCTCTTCTCCAATAAAGGGCGTACATCAGTGACCTTCGGTGAGGATAGCAGCATCAAAAACAGTGTCATATCGTTGAGCTCATGATCGGTGGGGTCGTGATACCAAGAGGACACCGGAACAGCATTATTTTGCTGGAGCATGTAACAGGCCGGGGTATTGTCGATGATGATGATATCTTCGAGTTTTCTCCCAAGCCTAGAAAGATCCTACAGGTATGTCGCTCAGTGGAATGTACTAAACGTGATTGGCCGATCTTCTCTACCTTAACATATCGGCCTCCCTGGAATGTAACACTGTCCTTGAAGAGCCGGTGCGTAATCAACCCACGAGGGTCGAGTTTGTCGAGCACTTGATTGGCATACTATGATGGGTAGTAAAACACCAGGAAAATGTCAGCCTTGGTTGTCAGGAAGAGCATTGTAGAGTTCGTTACAGTCTTTGCACTCGCTGTAAAGAGTACAATCTCGTACAAGCTGGACATCATTTTGAGAAAGTCGTCCACGCCAGGTCTTTTGAGGACGAATAAAGTGCGCCCATCTGCATTTATACTGAAGTCGACTCCGTGCTGGTAACAAAAACATCAGCTATGAGGTTTTTGAAGGAAGATTCAAGGCGTATGCACCTGGAGTCTTCTGCTCGTGTGAACCAGGGTTTCGTCCATATCCAGCACTAGACACTTCTTTCCAACAAACTTAGGAGCGGCAGGGGGAATTAGAGGAAAGTTTGTGGCAACCTATATTTATCAAATTAGAAGTGTCACAAGAGAGAAGGAGCGGCAGAGACGCACCGAGAATCCAGAAATGCCGGTTCTCTCCCGGATACCAATAGTACGGACAAGTGTTGTGCGCCCGCGGCTGACCTGGATATCCGCACGTTTTCCATCTTCCTCCCGTTCACATGTTTGTTGTCTCGTCCTTGCCAAAACAGATCCCTCACTGGCGCATGTCACAAACGCCTTGTTCTCGGCATGATATAAGCAGAGGTTGAGTGGCTTAACGTTTACGGGGGACTGAGATTCAGGGCGGACGTGCGGCGCCTCTGCATGGCCTCGCACGTTTTTGAGTGATGGGTGCTGACTGTCCGATGCACTATTTCGGGAAGTCGACGTCCTAGCCACAATGTATGCAATCATCAGGCAGAACATGATGGACTGTATGAAATACAGGGCAAGCTCGTACTGCTTCTGGCGAGCTGCACAGTGAAGGAAGGCCGGGTTGGGGGAAGGCGAAGGTGAGGATTTCGCGGTGATGCATTGGAGGCAGTCCCGTAGCCGTCCAAGTGGTGCACAGGAAACTTTTTGGGAAGCGTAGATGATGATTGAATGGATATGGCGCATGCCACTCATCATCCTCTGAGGTATACCGAGAAGGGCGACGATAGAGCCTTGCGGGCTCATGTAGTTGCCCAAAATAAACAATACAAAGAAATACCATCCTATCTTTATTCCATGACGCCTCCCCAGCTTCTTGCTGCCAATTGAATCATACACCGACACGATATATGACTTCAATAGGAGACGTGGACCAGACTCGCACGAATACTGGGAGGTCGATGGGGAAGCGAGGCGTGTGAGGACAACCGTGACGGAGATCGCTATGAGCATAGCTAGAGCAGAACATATCATAGTGTAGGAATTATTCGACCGCGTTTCGGAAAAGTCGAATGCCACCGTGAAATAATTTGAGCATCGGTTGAAAAAGGCAAAAGAGCGTTTGATCAAGGACCATGAGTTGCCATCTGTGTTCGGAACCAGGGCTCGAAGGATTGTGAGGTACAGATACGGATCCATGACTCGCGGAGGTCGAAAGCGAAGGGGATGATTGGGATGTCGAGTTAGAAGAGGTTAGGGGCTTTTCTTCATTGAATAGGAGTCATGTGACTGCGCGTATTGGGAGAAACACCTTCCTTTTTTGGGCATCAGCCTAACGTCCATTGTCTGCCCCCTTCGACTCTGTATGTCCGAGCCTAGGAAATCAAGTTGACTCTTCTATATGCACAGAGGTAGAAATTAATCACTGATTCACATGTGGCACGTCAAAACTCACCACAAACGACGAAGAGCTAATCAAACAGAAGAGCAAACGTGAAATTGACTCACAATCGTCGGCGAATCTATGCTCACTCGGAACAGGGTCATCCGCAGAGATATGAGGGTATGCGTAGCTTAAATCGAACTTAGTTTCCTTGAAAACAGACACGTCGGAATCTGATGTTCTGGAGCGACATTATAAGCCAATGCTNNGCCAATGCTGAATCATCACTCACCGAATTCCTTCTAGCGCTCATTACATCCATCCTACGAGTATGAGCACCCATTTCCCAGCCTAACTTGAACTTCTACCCACTTGATAACAAATAGGTCCGACCATTCGAGTCTGTCCGAGTAGAGTCTTATAGACAATCCGAAGCTCCTGGCGCATATAAGGACCGTAAGCCAGCCTGGCCAATCCATCTAGAGGGAATCGAAGAGAAAAACACCATCCCTGGAAATGATTACCTGGTATGCTATTTATGGGGCCGGGTCGTCAGATATTTTGCAAGAAGGCAACAGTATACGTTATGTCGCATTGGAGGTATCATGATGGAGCGTATTCAGGATTCCGAAAACCTGAGTCTGACGGGAATTTTTCATGTCGAGACCAGTACGTCACACCTTGCTCTATAGCTAGCTAGCGGTTGGTGTGTAAAAAACATCTCCTGGGCCACTGCACGTATGCATCAAGTTGAAACTTGAAGGAGTGTCGAAGAAAAGCTGTGCGTGGCACCACTGAGGTGCCACCATGGTGACTCCACTCTGGTGACTAAGCCTGCGAATTTCACGTGGACCTGGGCGCATCATCGGGCGACGTCGGACGGCAGCAACGACTCGTCGGCCACTGGTCCCTGACAGTGATTGGCTCTTGTCATGACCATACCGCCCACCCCTTGCCCACCCCGCAAGGATCAGCCAAAGGCAATGCTTTCTTGGCGTCGATGTCGATGTCAAACATCAAAGCCTTGATTATGCATGTGCTAAAATGATTTCGCAGTGTTGAGCCCCCCGACATTGTCCAAGGTCGAGTCTTACTGATTTGTATGTCTTGGTGCAACTCCAGCGAGTTCTGCGTTCAGTACTCTACGAGAAACGGAAGAAAACTTCGAACCACCCGTTTACACCTCACCAATTATGCCGCAGATTCTTCCAATCACTTATGTATACGGGTATCGTTGCCGACGACAGCATTTCAAGAATCGTGTCTTGATCGTGTTTCGAATGAATATCGAGGTTCCGTATCACTCATCTCTGGTTCAACTTCTGCATTCACTGACCGGCGATCACTGCCAGTGTCCGAGTCGCTATGAATTCCAGTACGAGGATGCACGATGCAGAAAGGTTCGACTGTTTGCTCTGACAGGTGGCGGGGATAATATTCCGAGAGCATGGATCAGCTTGGATCTCAGTCGCCACGAGATTGGCTATATTGAGTTCTCCTGATCAAAAAATATTTTCTCTTATAACTAGCAGGCTCCTTCTGACGCAAAAGAACTCACAAAATTCTCCCCTGCCGGCATATACAAATCGGTCACTCTGTTATCAGATGGACTACCAGGTATGGCATCGTGCAGATCTACGAAGAGGGCGGTGACTTCAATTTGGTCGAGTCTTCGCGAATCTCAAATGTAAGAATTATCTTTGCCGCTCAGACACCAGTGCTATCCGCTTCTTCTTGGAATGTGTAGCACTTTCATGGCGCAAGAAGTCAAGCCTGCCATTGATCTTGCTGGAATTGCGATGATTCTGTTCCGCCGGTGAAGGTCGTGCCCTCCCTGGCATAGATACAAATTGAACTCATGGGGATGTCCATAGGGCATCCTAGCGCCGAGGACTCACGCCGTCAACTTCGATTCTACCTGGTCACTCTGAAACATGTTCCCCAGGATTGATCACCTCGTAAGGAACTTTCTCTCCTCAGAACGCGGCGACTGAAAGCAAGTCAGATTAACAGCTCGGAGAATTGCGAGACATCAATTGCCTTCTCGTGCCTAGGTTGGTCCCTGACTGCGTTAATTCTCACACGTTCCTCTTTACACATCTTTCCCTCCCCATTCATACTCACCGTCTCCAATTCGGTGAAGATGACGCAACCCCCTCGAAATCATTTTTTGACTCAAGGATTTTCCAGTGCCGACATGGTTCTTCTTTCAGGGCACAAGCTATTCAGAAAGGGTAGCCGAATGCCTTGTAGAGAGGGCTCCTATGGGACTGGGATACGAATGCACCTTATAACTTGAGGACCACTTTCCGAGTGCGTATCAACCTATTCAGCGCTTTGAACACGAGATATGGCTTCAGAAAATATCCCCGTCATGCTCAACGATGTCCAATTGACATCGCAACACGGCCACTTTCCTCCGAATATGAACAGCCTGAGGCAGCCTCAGGTAAGCGCGTCGTCCTATTCATTTAGCCTGAGTCAGACTCAATGTCCCTACGACCAGGATGGCACTGTAAATTCAGCTGGTAGTTTACCCCTGGCTCGCCTCTGCTGCGTCGCCAGCGGTTTATCCCCCGGTCCCTGGCTGAGGCGAAGGCCGAGTTATTGTTGATGGCAGTGGTGAGTTTCACTGATCGCTGCGTACTTAACTTACAGGAACTCATGATCACTCCAGAGGTTGGAATTTAATCTCGACTAAACCTCAGGCTGAAGCGTTAGGAGCTCGAAGACTGAAGTGATGATGTCTTGTGATACGCTGGTCGAAACAAGGAGGAGAACTGAGAAAGTAACGTTGACGGTCGAATTGTAACATGGAATGAAACACATCACCTGTTGGCATGATTGCTCACTAAAGCTAAATCAGTGAGATATCCTTCAGCCGTTGCTCTGACCAACGAGAGATACATCCAATCGGTATACTGAACAACGGGAATCACCCATTACATTTCAGGAGACACAAACTTCCAGACCCGCACGCCACCTTTTCTCTCGTCACCATCACCCTCCCAATCCCTCCCACCTCTCCACATCTCTTGATATCCCCTCTCTTCAATAATTCGCTGGACACCCTTCTGTTCCAGCAAGGCGCCAAAAAGGATCAGGTTCCGTGGCCACTCGTGGACCCAGGGGTATTTCAATGTGAGACCTTCGAGCGCTCCCGGTATCGACGCGGGAAATGGGGAAGGTGGAAAGGATGTGTTGACGGCCGAGGGAAAACGGTGGGTCAGGTACTGACTCGGCGAGGCGTAGAACAATGTCGTCTGGTCTTGATACGTCGCCAAATCCTGACGTCTAGAGATGATATGAGTGCAACTCGAGGGGAGAAATCGACATAGACTTACAAGAGTGGCGGTTCACATCCCAAGGCCCACATCCCGCCACGCGCCAGCTCTTCCCGATGCAGGTATGCATGGCCTGGGATCGAGTGACACGGCATCAAGACCCCAACATGTTCTCTCAACTCCTGTGACGGTAGATGTCGGATATACGACATGACGCTTATGGGAGCGCTGCAGTAAAATAAAGTCGTATACACGGAAACAGGAATGACGGACAGGAGCAGGAACAGATGAGACCTGCGTATGGGGAGTGACGATGGGGGTTTGGATAACGGGCGCTTATCCTTCAAAGTTCGGCGTTTCTCGGGTTTGTACATGTCGACTAACGATTTGGTGGCTAGGAGGTGCATGAGGGGAAGGAGGGGGTGTATGAAACGCCATTCCTTGTGTCCAGCCAATGAATATGCTCCGATGGTCCATGTCATGACGCCGAGCATGGTCTTGAGGGCATCGTTGCCGCGCTGCACAAAGACTGACCGGATGCCGTGGACTACGAAAGGGAGGGAGGTGGTGCAAAGGATAGGAATGGCCTGCGAAACATAGTAATGCCACGGTTTACCCCCGTAGAAGAGAGAAACTCCGGACAGATTGGTGTATAGAAAGCTAATCGGCGTGAAGGTCGGCTTGCCATAGTATATGGAGTCGAGTGCGAATAAAAAGGATATTGCGAGGACGCTGTGAGATGACGATGAGGAACTTGAACAACGCTTAGCAAATGATGAAACGAGTCACCCTGCGAACATGGCATCAAACACCACGGAGATCAATAATCTCCCCCGCAAGCGAAGTGCCCAAAACAGATTGCCAAATAAGTACACCCAAATTACAGCATTGGTAGCCCGAACCATGCATGCAAGGGCGGCGAATAGGATCATCTTTCTTACTCTAGACCTGTCCAAGGTCAAATAGAACACATTCATACCGACGAAATACGATCTACCTGTTGTAAATCAGCTGCGAGCTGAGGTTAACGCTGGCATCCCATGGGTAGTACGAGAATGCGATAGTCGTCAACGACGTCTCCAGAGAATTTGAGAGCGACCGCGAGAGAGATAGGGCGTGGAAGAACGAAGTAAGAGATAGCAGAAGCTGTAGAACGAGACAGTTGGCGCAAGTCAGTTGGGAAAAATCAAAATGGCACGTACAGCAGTTGAAACGTAACGTTCTCCTAATGTCCGACGCGTCAACTGGCAGAGCCAGATGTCAGTGGCCGCAGCTAACGCGCCATGTAAGATTTTCGGGGTAATAGTCTAACAGCCGCGTTTTACAAAAGATATTTGAGTGGACAGAACAAAACTTACTACGAGCCAGCCTCCGTCTAGGCCCAAAACTTTCAGTATCCAGTAGACAGGAATATTCAAAGCAGGATACAGTATACTACGAATTGGTTGCGGGTTCACCCACTCCCAGGTAAGGTGACCGTATCCAAAGACGAGGTGATGTGCAGGCTCGAGGGCCTGAAAATATTCGTCCGGTTGAAAGAAGGTGCGAGTGCACAATGCAATCAGAACTCGGACAGCCAGGGGCAACAGTATCATTGTGGCCATCTATAGGTGCCGGTAAGCGTGGCCTTCGGTCTGAATCCGAGTCCACTGTGAGAAAAAATTGCGGAAGCGTAATTCAAAAGCGAGATCCCTTCATGCCACGGCAAATTTGGCGTCAGATATGTGCACAGCTTCGACGTCAGAGTGCAGGGCAAAAGCACACGCAGAGTCGGGACGGACGGATGGTGGGAGAGCAAGATGAAAAAGGACTGCCGAATCGTTGCCGAGCCCAACTGCAATGACCATTGAAGTCAACACCCGCAAACCCTTCGACTGTTTCTAGATTGCGAGAGTCCACATGGCACGACCACCTCATTATCTTTGGCCACCATGTCGTTGGCTTCAGATCTCGCTCAATATGAAGCGGATCGGCGCGAGTTAATCCTACAAGACAGGGCGCTGCGTGCAGATCATGTCCGAGACGATCTTTCTCAGGCGGAGATCAATGCCGATGCAGCTCTTCGTAACATACGTGCTGCAGAGGCCGCAACGATATGGAGTGCAGAATACCCCACGATTCCTCATCCATTTCCTGGCATGGAATTCTTGACAGGTCAGTCATTATCGGCGCGCGTTTCTCGTTGGGCCCCAAGCATTTCATCTAAACACACGCAGGAAAGAGCATCATACAGGAGACGAAGCTATTCCAAATCTTGCAAAAGGTCAACTTCATCGTGTTTATGGAGTCTAGAATTAGAAGCTGAAAGAATTGCATTTCCAGATGCCCAAAGGCGGGCTGCTCCACGCCCACCTCGACGCAACAGTCAGCGCGGAATTCCTTTACAAACTTGGCCTCAGATACCCTACCATGCACATCCGGGTTCCCAACGCACTCACGGCCTCCAATATTGGGTCTGTCTTGCCTGAGTTCCACGCGCAACCTGAAGACTTCCGCTCTGCCGATGTACAGAGCCTGACGCATCCTGATTACTCGCCGGATGACTGGGTACCACTCGAGACGGCAAGGAAGCTGTTCGACGCGAGTCTTGGTGGCCCAGAGGGCTTCGACCGCTGGGTTGTAGGAACGATGACCATCAACCCAACGGAAGCTTATGTTACCCATAACACGGTCACCAAGGTCCGCTCCATCGAGTCGACGCCATGTTGCTCTGGCTGATTTTCTGAATTTTGCAGATCTGGCAGAAGTTCTCGAGCACCTTTCGAGTGGCCTCTGTAAGCAATTATTTTGCTACCTTTCACTCGGGTACTTTTTGACCTTCTCTGGACAGGGCTTAATCCGTTACATCCCTATATTTGCGGAATACATCCGAGAATTCTTCCTGACCTCTATCGAGGATGGGGTATCTTATGTAGAGCCTAGAATCAACTTCTTATATAAGTGTGTTGTCTATGCATCTCTTCGTGTATAAGCGCTAACATTACTTCACAGGATCATGACCAGTGCAGAGGGAAAAGACGATGTCACTCACAGAGACTTCATGCTGGTCTTTGAACGTACGATTAATGAAGTCAAGGCCGAGATGAAACGGCAGGGGAGGGAGGATGAATTCATCGGCGCAAAGGTAGGCGCTTATGTTCTGACTTGCCGTCCTTTTAGACTGACGTCTCTTCTAGTTGATCTATACCACCATTCGATTCATCACACCCGAGGAGTTGGAGTGGTATCTTGAGGATTGCATCGCCCTCAAGAAGGAGTTCCCACATCTCATAGCAGGCAAGCTCTGTGCTTCTTATGCTCCCCTAGATTGTTGTCTGATATCTCTATCCTGTCTCACAGGCTTTGATCTCGTCGGAGACGAGAACGTGCTACGACCATTGTCCTACTACACGGAAAAGTTACTCTGGTTCCGGAGGCGTCAGAAGGAAGCAGGTGTAGATATTCCCTTCATCCTGCACGCAGGGGAAACTCTTGGTGATGGTACTGAGGCGGATATGAACTTGTATGACGCCATTCTCTTGGGAACGAAGCGCATCGGTCACGGGTAAGCATTTCAGAAGTCGGATTTGCGTGCAGGGGCTAATCAACAGGGCGCTCCGTGGCAGGTTCTCTTTGGTGAAGCACCCAAAGCTCATGGAAATCTGCAAAACCAAGGGCATCGCTCTCGAAGTTTGTCCTATATCGTACGTTCCCGTTTATTGTGGCTGTCAGCATGAACCCGGCTAAACCTGGGTTTTACTCTCAAGGAACGAGATATTGGTGAATTTCACGTTCTTGGATACCCAGCGCACATCTCATGATTCTTTCTGTACCACAGAGACTGACTTCTTCCATGCCGATGCATCCTTTGCCGATCCTGTTCAACAACGGAATCCCTGTGGCGCTCTGCTCAGACGATCCATCTGTTTTTGGGAACATGGGTCTTACCTATGACTTTTACCAGGTGTGTTGAATCACGCTTTCCTGTGTGATGGAACTCAAGGAACAACCAGGTAATCGCTGCGAGCGAGGTGACTGGACTGATTCAATTGGGCGAAATAGCTCAGAATAGCATAAAGGTCAGTCCTTTCGCACCATCACCCCCCAGCGGATACCTGATATTGCTCTAGTTTTCTATGCTGGATCCCGAGGATAAACAGCGCGCACTAGACGCATGGAAGAGGCGATGGATCAAGTTCCTGGAGTACGTCGAACGGGAAGGAGCAGAGTTTGCTGCTGCGAGCAAATAATTTATTCCGCCGAGGCGCCCATCAACTGGGCGTGCTTGTCGTCAACTGTAGCCCTATATTCAACTATATATTAGACACCATCTGTACTTTTGAAATGCAACGCTTCCGGTATCGCCAAGGATCACCTCGGAAGGTGGCTGTGTGCGATAATTGCTTGCGGGTGTTTACCGCCCTTCGGCCAGTTCATCATCACTGCGCTCAACAGCTTCATTCTTAACCACCATCTTCTCTCCCATCGTCGCCCTCAAGCTCGCAGAGTTTGTCTCAAGTTGTCCTGAATTTTCTGTGGATTTGTGGTTGGCAACGGTATGTATACATTTGTGGTTTCTTCACACCTCCATCATCCTCGCATTCCCCTCACCCCAGTCCCCCTGCCTCTCCATTAGACCACCTCCATCAGAATCCAATCCCACTCCCAAGCCTCCCATCATCTAATTACCGGGCCTTGAAACTCTAACCTTTGAACATAACCGTGCACTAAATTGGCCATGCCAGACGCTGACTCGACCCGAAAACGGTCCCGTTCTCCTTCTGACAACGAACAGCCAAAACAGCATAAGCGCGCCAATACCGGGGCATCAAATTCGAATGACTCAGGCAGTAAACCTTCTGGTTCTGTTTCTCACTCAACCCCAACTGACGTGACCATGACTGACACACCCGCCGTCGACGACAACGCTCCATCCTCTCCAGGTTCGGTCAAAAAGGAAGATCGTGCAGGGGAAGGCAAGAGTTCAACGGAGGCTGAAGGTGCCGGGAAATCTGCATCAGCTACGACTTCGGGAGAACCGTCTTCGTCGTCGGCCTCAGCGTCGACACCTCCGTCGGCGATGATACACATGCGGTGCTTGATTGTCACCCAAGATGCTTCCATCATCATCGGGAAGGGTGGGTCGCACGTCAATGAGATCAGGGAGAAGAGTGGTGCTCGTGTTATGGTTTCAGAGAGCATCCCAGGAAACCCTGAACGCATCTTAAACGTCAGCGGACCATTGGATGCGGTTTCCAAGGTCAGCACTAATTATATCGTCCTGAGGGCTGTGTCTGATAGATCATTCAGGCCTTTGGATTGATAGTCCGACGTATCAACGACGAGCCTTTCGATGTCCCGTCTGTTCCAGGAAGTCGGGCAGTGACCATCAAGTTCATGATTCCCAACTCTCGTATGGGGTCTGTCATTGGGAAGCAAGGATCGAAGATCAAGGAGATTCAGGACGCCAGTGGTGCAAGATTGAATGCCAGCGAGGGAATGCTCCCTGGTTCTACTGAGGTATGCGAATTGCGCAGGGTTCAGATATCTGGTCTAACATCTTCCTCAATAGCGAGTCTTGAGTGTGGCGGGTGTTGCCGATGCCATCCACATCGCCACCTACTATATTGGCAACATCCTCATCGAAGCTCAGGAGCGCATGCCGTCCTCCACGAACTCCAGCTACCGCCCAACCAGTCGCCGCCCGACCCACGGCAGCTCTGGCGGAGGCAGCAGCAGCGGTGGCGGTTCATCTTATGTGCCCGGGTATGCAGCAGCCCCGTATGGATCTGCACCTCCCCCGCCAGCGGCGCACAACCCACCGCAACAGCTGCAGACCCAGCAAATCTACATTCCTAACGACCTGGTGGGATGTATCATTGGAAAGGGTGGTAGCAAGATCAACGAGATCAGGCATATGAGCGCGAGTCAGATCAAGATCATGGAACCTGGTGCCGTAGGGGTAGGGGTAAACGGAGCACCCGCTGGCGGAGAGGGTGAACGCCTGGTTGTTATCACTGGACAGCCTACGAACATCCAGATGGCTGTTCAATTGCTATACCATGTCAGTCTATTTCCTCCACCTTCACCGACGAGCCTCAATCCTGACGAACTACCCATCAGCGATTGGAACAGGAGAAGCAAAAGCAGCTCCGATCTCAATCTTCTTAAAAGCGCTTCTTGCAAGTTGCGTTAAACCGGGGAGTTGCCCTGCTTCGATTCCTGAATATTATGTTTTCCCAAAGCATCGAGTATGCTTGTTGGTTCTGTACTCATAGCTCTTTTCGTGTTCTTTTCTATTTCTTGTTATCGTCTCGAATCGCATGACCCTCCTCCCCGTACTGCCATACTGATACCAGATCTAACTGCTACAGCGCTTGCGCTGCTTGTCGAATAAAATTCCGTATTTGCCTCTCATACTGCTTGAGCCTCGCGTACCAAATTTAGAGTCGATCAGGCTGCATTATGTAAGCGCCATCCAATATTTTTTGCTCAGCTCAACGAACTTGACGAAGTCTCCCTCGACGTACCAACCATGGCCTCCATCCTCAAAGCCCAGAAGGCTAACGCATCCAAGTTTGAAGTCAAAGAGAATGGAAAGGGGAAGAGAAAAGCTGACGACATGGACGTGGACGAACAAGAAATCTCTGCACCGAAAAAGAAGAAAAACAAGCAACGGGTGCTGCTTCTGTCGTCTCGAGGAGTCACACATCGTATGAGACATCTCATGAACGATATCGAGGCTCTGCTGCCTCATGTGAAGAAAGGTGCGTTTCTCTCTCTTTCTGACGTCTGCAGATCATTGACCTGTGGAAATGTTAAAGATTCGAAGCTGGATTCAAAGTCTCAGCTACACCTGCTGCCCGAGCTCGCTGACCTGAACAACTGCAACAACGCTCTCTACTTCGAGGCACGGCGGCACGAAGATCTATTCATGTGGGCAGCGAAAACACCCAACGGGCCCAGCATAAAACTACATGTGCAGAATGTACATACGATGGACGAGCTGAAGATGACTGGGAACTGTCTGAAGGGAAGCAGAGGGCTACTGAGCTTCGATAAAGCGTTTGAGGATACAGAGTGGGGCAAATTGACGAAAGAGGTCTTCACCCAAGTACGTCCTCCATTGTGGTTTACATCCTTGATGCGCACGTCACTCAACTCGTCTATTGTTCAGATTTTTGGTGTTCCTTCGACAGCACGGAGATCAAAGCCTTTCATTGATCACATTCTTACGTTCTCGATTGTGGACTCGAAGATTTGGTTCCGTAATTTCCAAGTGAGTGTCTTCATTTTCCGCGTGTCTTGGATGTACTGACTATTTGGGAAGATAATGGAGAAGGATCCACTACAACCGAATGGACCCCCACAAAGCACATTAGTCGAAATCGGACCGCGTTTCGTATTGACCCCCATTCGGATATTCGAAGGCGCATTCGGTGGGGCGACTGTCTTCTCCAATCCTGGTACGTCGCACCATCGTACCCTCATTAGACGATTCCATTAACGCATCTGCTGCTCTAGAATTCGTCACACCTGCAGCTGTTCGTTCGGCGATCAGGAAAGAACAGAGCAAGAAATACAACATCCGGAAGGACGCGGAGCAGGAATCATCTCGGCGGAAAGAGCAGCGGAAACGCGGTGAAGACGAGCTTGCGGTGTCTAAGGTGTTTGCGTGATGCGCGTGCGGAGTCGCCACGCTTCGCGCCGTTACGTCCATCGGTTCCATTCTACCAATGTCTCAAACGAATTGATAGTGACTGTGTGCGCCCTAAACAGTGTTTGGAATGCCGTGAAAGGTCGTAAGCGCTATACGCAATCCCCCGAATGATATCAACAGTATCATTGCCATTGCCATTGTCAGGATACGCAAGAACAATGCGATGATCACTTTGAGATGTTGGTTGGAGGTAACCGAGGCCATTGTTTTCTTTAGCGGACTGATCACTGCTTTGTCAGCACATCGAGGACAAGACGTTCACTCGCTGAAACAAAAGGACTCCCAAACGCGGATCTCGTCATTTTGTAGTCAAGGTCTGACTATGTCTAGACAACATGAGCTCAAGGGCAGGTACGATCGCTTGTTCCGGCGCCTTTTGTTCTCCTTTGAACCAAGTATCAAAGGGTGTCCTATATAATAGCCATGTCGCGATCTTGCATTGTATTCTTCCGCCTGGTCATTGTTCCCTTCCCTATTCTTCAATCTCTTCACCTCCAATATGTCTGTGTCGATAGAGATTGTTCCCTTGTCATGCACGCTTGACATGTACGGGGAGCCCGATTCTTCGTGAGTGCCTCCCTCCTTCAATTGACACGATGTGGCGACATGGTACTTACACGCTACCTCCAGGTCTGCTTATTCGTTGTCTGGACATGTATCCATATCTCTGCAATCAGCCTTTTCTTTATTCGAGTCCCGTCGAACGGTCTCACTTCTGCTCCAATCGCTTGAATTGACCTTCGAAGGTCAATCTGAAGTTCTTGCTCCCGCTATCGGATATTCCGCGTTACGCTTGTGCTCTGTAACACGACAGCTCGCCCCTGCTGAAGGAGTCGAGCTCAATAATGAAGGCCACGAAGAAAGCAAAGAACCATGTTAGTTTGATACGATGCCCACATGTGAGGAATGCTAACGGGCTGTGTGATCTAGGTCGATGGAATGTGGTTTTTGACATCCCTATACCAGGATGGCTGCCTGCGTCATCCAAGTTTGGTATAGACGAACTTGGAACATGCTACACCCTATATGCTACCGCCAAATTCATCAATCTCGATGACTCCCGTACTTCATCGTCGTGGTTCACCACACTTTGCTCGCCGTTCCGTTCCAGGCAATGGAGGGTGAACGCAGCCAAGACAATCTCCGTACATCGCTCTGTCGAACCTCCATCGACAGATGTTTCAGAAGTGCCTCCCACCACCTACCTCGTTCGATCGAAGATCATAGCCTCACACGCCGAGGACGCACTCCAGATTCCAGCCGACGTCATCGAGAAACTCCAAATTCTTGCCTCCATACCCGAATACGTGGACGTGAACGATGATACACTTGCTCTTACACTTCGTCTTCGAACAAAGGGTCTCGACGAAACACGTTGCAAATCACTTCGCCTAGTCCAATTCGGCGTTGATGTTGTGCAGAAAGACAAATGCAGGTTCGTAGCCAACGTCACTTTCAACATGATGATCTTACTGAAACGCGCCTCCAGATTCCGCGCTACGCCAGAGTACCTGACGCGATACCCTGTTCCTGGACCATCATCGCAGCCACCCAACGTTCCTTTACGGACTTCCCATCGATTGGCTTCTATCTATGATGTCGGGATCTTCGCCCCTCCTGTAAACGACGATAGCTCTATGTCTCGCACATTCTCTTTGCTTCCCAAGGACGAGAATGGGAAGTACAGTCTCGACGGAGAGACCCAGGTTTTCGCCAACGACGCCGAGAATGTCGATAATCCGACATGGTACACTCTGCAAACAAGCATACCTATTGCCCACTGTGGTGCGTCTGGCAGAGACGAGGATTCATATTGGGCTGGCTCCCCAGTTCTCCGACCATCCTCTTCGGGCCCTCTCTTCGGTGTCCGTCATGAAGTGAGAATCTCGCTGACGTGCACATACGAGTTCCCCGATGAGGGTGGCGTGGCCTGTGAGACGATAAATTTCGGCATCCCGTTGACATTTTCCCGGGTTGCTCCGTCGCTACCTCCTCGTAGCTCGTCACCCACCCCATCGGAGGCGACGGATATCGAATACAACTCCTCCATCCCGGCTCTTCCACCACTCCTTCCATATGCGCAGAATCTACCTGCGTATTCGCAATTATTCTATTCTAATGGGGATCGTAAATTCGACGCAACTCCACTTCCTTTATACACGCCTCGGGATTCTCCCTCCGCGTCTACATCTACCATCGATATTGCAGACACCCTTTCGACTTCAACTCCCAGCGATAAAGACTACGGCGTCGACGACGACGCTGCGGAAACAACACATCTCCTGTCATGACCGGTGCCCTGCATACGATTTACACTATTTGACCCCGACGAACAGTCCTAATCATTGTATATCACTTCGTCTTTCGACATCCCGGCTTTTTGCCTTGGCCTACGTATACCTATCTCATTTTGAAGCCCCTCGCTGTGCATCATATTCGAGTTGTATTTTTAGTTCTGAATCCTGTATACTCAGGTCCCTTCCAGTCCTTCCTTCCCAGACCTTACATATCGTTCTCTTCACAGATGTAGTATCTACCGTCATTCCTTCCGCTAGCGGCCTGACGTCTCAATGTAGCATTCAATTTACGACCACACTCATTCGTATATCTCGCATCCTGGTCGCATTCTTGAAACTATGTGCATCTTTGCACATACGTGGTGGGTTAAATCAAGGACCACCGAGGGTAGTTCCCCCCAGGTTCCCTCAGCCTTACCCACCTTAGACACGTTCACCCGTAGAACACGCATACTCATCGGTGGAACGGTGTGGCCTCGCGTTGCTCTCCTAAGACACTCAGCGAGAACCATCACCTGCAGTTTCTGCCTGTGTGTGTGCTGCTATATTCTGTTGTTCATGATTGTGGGCAGGGCAAAACAGGCACTCAGAGCTGCATGTAACCCTGAGGCCATCTTCCACTTGGTCTCTCCGCCAGTCTGAGCATCAAGTACCCACCTGACTCGTGTGTGCGTTCAAAAGAGCGGCGTGTGCTCAGGTAGTCCTTTGCTGCACCCTCGCTGCCCGTCGATACAGATACGTCGAGTAGCGAAAAGCCTGCTGTATGAATACCATCCGAGGTTCAGAACGAAAACAAGCATGAGACTCGAACACGCTTACACGTTTCCGCTCTTTGATGAAGGCGAGTTTCTCCTGACGATAGCGCGAGAGCCCTTCCTTATTCGAAGCTAACCTGCTCAAATCATCCTGGAGGATCTTGAATTCCTCGCGACTGAAGAAGAGCTTCGTAGGATGTGAACTTGACCCTGCCAGATGTTCAAGTTCGTCAGACACCACTCTACACAGGTGAGGGAAAGGTTCTGCGCACCAGATGCAGTGATTTCAGTGAGCAGCAAGTCTGTGTTCTCGGGGAGCAAAGCGGGCCTTCTGAATACTAGAGCGTACA
>CEMG01181732.1:1241-12609 GCA_001179705.1 Baeospora myosura
ATCTGAGTACGAGGCCAAGCGACAGCAAGCGTCGGACAGTCGGGAGACCAAGCGAAAATCGAAGGATCGGAAAATTCTGGCGATATTTGGCGACGTCTTCAGGGCCAAATACTCGGAGTTATTCGGGTGAGGCTCCCGGCCTGGCCACACAGTGCTCCCGGACCTAAATTGTCTCAAAAATCGCCTTGTATCGCGCGACCGCTTATTGTCTTCATTCTTCTTCTCTCGCTATAACTGAGCCTTGTTCAGCTATTGTTCAGAAAACATCTCTTTCTTGACGACCCAAATGCCCATCAATGATCAGGACCACCGTATGCGCGACGAAAAGTTACTTCTCAGGGTCGCTTTGACGTGTTCTGACCCTCGCAAAGGGTGTAGCGTCCACGGCTTTGGTCTCTGTGCTTAATTCGATAAGGTGAGAAGGATGATATCGGACGACGTCACCAGTACTCACGTACGTTTCCTGATAGGGGATCACAAAATGACATACGCGATCGTTTGGACCTCTTTCATGGCAGACGGGGTCGGTCTCCCGTGCATTCTTCTTCTCCAACTCGAAATCACTTGGATACCCATATCCGGCCGCAGGAGGTGATCTAGCCGAACTCCGTACGCCCACAATCCAGTATCGCACGGGACGCGCCTGGGGATCTCCACGATTTCCGACCGATCTCTGTCAGTGAGCGTGCCATTCGGTGTAATGCCGTTATCCGTGCTATGCGTTCTATGTTACCCATAGGTCAGTAAACATTCGTGGCGAGGAGACACGCAAATGACTAACTTGCATCTGGTCCAGAATCTGCGCTTTGACCGGCCAGCGAAGGGTGGTCCAAGGGATACATTAGGCCTCGTCAAAGGTCATGGGATATCAAGCTGGTAACGGAGATATACCCTGCCGTTTGGTCGGGCGATATCGCCTCCGTCGAGCAGAGAATCCAGAGAATGGATGCCGCAAGGAGTGCTACACTGCTGAGGTAGCCAAAGCACAGTGACAGATTTCGATCGACGTAGCCTGGGGAATAGACCGATCAGCTCCCATCTGAAGGAAGATTGTAACCTCACTCACGTTGATCGTTGACAGCAGGGTGGCCAGTCTTCCACGAAGCTTCCGCCCAGTGCGCCCACACAGCTTCCATCCACAAAGCTCCAACTTGTGTCCACGTCGTTCTGTCCTCGGTCGTACGCCTCACCGTCGAGAACGACCTATCGTATCGCCGTATCGTATCGTCGTATTGCCTTCTGTGTCGTATCGCCAGAAAGCGTCAAACGATGATTTAGGGTCCAACGATGAATCAGCATTCACGCCCGAGCTCTGACCGCTCGATTCGGTGCAATGCCGCTATCTATGTTACTGCCGCGGTTTAGATATCTATGTTCCGCATAGGTTTTGCATAGGTCAGTAATCATCTGCAGTGAGGTACAGACACGAATATGACTGACTTCCATTCGTCCTCCTCAGGATGATAACAGGATTGGATTGTACCAGGATTGACGCTTTGACCGTTGGACGTTTAGCGAAGGGTTCACGACGGACGGGTGGTCCAAGCTATGACGTGCAGTCCGAGCGATGAAGTGCAGTCCAAGCTATGAAGTGCAGTCCAAGCGAGAAATTGCAGTCCAAGCGAGGAATTGCAGGCCAAGCTGTAAATGGATTGCGGGCCTCGTCAAAGCTCATGGGATATCAGAGCTGGTGACGGTGCCTGCCGTTTCGTCGGGCGATATCGCCTCCGCCGAGCAGAGAATGCAGGTTGAGTAGAGAATGCGGGTTGAGTTGAGAATGCAGAGATGGACGCCGCAAGGAGTGCTGAGACTGCTAACTACAACAACAGTGCAGCAATCGCAACAGACTTCAGGCGACGTACCGAATGGATGGGAATAGACTGGAATAGACTGGTTAGCTTCTCGTCTGGATGATTCTGAAGATTATAACCCCACTCACGCTTGACTTCACAGAGCTCTCTGACTGCCACCAAGCTTCGACTTGTGTCCACACCGTGATGTCCACGGCGTACGGTCCACCGGCGACCAGAATGGCTTTCTTATCGTATCGCGTCAGAACGCGTCCAGCGCGTCGATAACGCGACGTGAATGTCCGAAGCGTTCAGGAGGTCCATGCGGCGGGTCCAACAACTCCACCAATTTGGATATGCTTGGGTCCGCTTGGACGGCGTTGAAGCTGGTGGTTATCATGTCACTGCGTCCTTGGGTGTGTTGTTGGGTGTGTTGGGTCCGTTGTGAGAGCTTGAACCGGCGTGCGGGGTGGGCAATGCATTGCTTTGCGCGGGTTTGTGCGGAGGAGTCGCGGTCCCGTGATTCTTTGCCCCGCGAAACAAGTTCAGCTTTACAGTTCCGTCCTCTCTCTCACTCTCTCTCTCTCCATCCTCTCATCTGCCACAAAGTCTTCTCTGCAAACTCTTCATTCTGTCTATTCCTGCGACTGTCTACAGTACGAGTAAGTCTGTCCACTGGCTAATATCCTACTATCTTACTATCTCAGTTATTAATTGCCATCATTTTACAGGAGAATCAGCCAAGTTTTACCTGACAATAACTCACGCACTTCTAGCCTGCCACATGGCTGACTACAACTGGGCCGTCGTCTCGGACGACAGCAAGCTCCCTAGCTTCAGCAGGAGCCCCTCTCCTGCAGGCTCAGATTTAGACGCTGAGCTATTTGGCGACACGGAAGGGCCATCGAGTCCCGCCATGCCACCCGCGCAGAACACGCAAGCTGTCCCTTCCGTCTCCGCTGAGACGCGCTCTGAACCTGCCAGCCCAGTTCCGGGGGAGTTGGATGCGGACACGGCAGTGGCATCGAGTGACTCGAGTCCTCCTGCGATGCCACCCGCGCAGAACGCGCTTCCAGCGGGAGACGTGGATGTCCCACCCCTCTCCTTGAATCCTCTTCCCATCTCTTCCTCTTCCTCGTCGCCTGACGATGAATCCTCGGGTGCACCGCGTCTGGATTCGCCCCCTCCCGTCCCCGAGGTGGCATTGGGACCTTCGCGCGATAGCGAGGCCTCAGCTCTGCCACAGGCTTTTTTCGACGGCGGAGTGTCTTCTGAGGACGGGCAGTCTGCTTCAGACGCGTCTGAAGTGGCGCCTCGCGCTCAGGAGCATGTTCAGCGCAGGATGGCGGGCAGAGCGGAACTCCAGAGCTTTGGAGCGGGTCCCTCGCACGAGCAAGCTTTTCCCTTCCCTCGCTTCCCTCCGGCCTACCAACAGCGTCATGTTGAAACTGACCCTCGAGGCTACTACGGCCAGCCCCCGGCTGCTAATCGAGGATACGCGAATACACCCGAAGCTGAGATTCGCCATATGCCACCTGGACCTGGGATAGGTGCTATACCGGCATGGGCCATGGGCGGGTTTGCGAGTAATGCGCCCCCTTCTGCTGCTGCTCCGACGGTCCGTGCCCCACCCGTAATGCTGGGTGCTATTCGCGCATCGACTTCCGAGTCATCTCTTTCGACGCCGCCTTCGATGGGCGGGTCGGCTAGAAATGTACTCCCTCCTTCAGCTGCTCCGGATCCGATTTCCCGACCATCCGCTACTGGGAAAAGGCGAAGGGATCACAATGACATGTCTCCGAGTGTCGATGGACTAGCTGGACCAGCACAAACCCCATCTTCGATGGGCGGGCCTGCGGGCAATGAACCTCTTCCTTCGACTGCTCCGAATTTCCATCCATCCGCTCCTGGGAAAAGACGGAGGACCGATGATATTCTGGGTGGATCAGCTCAGGCGCCGATGCAGGACAATGAAGACGATGGGGTTAGTGTCCTATACCTTGTGATTTTGAACGTGCACTTATTGTGGTTTCTTGCAGAGGGTCCAATGTGATAATTGTGGTAGACGTGTACTGCCAGCCAGTCTCCGACAGCACAAGCAGACTATACGGTGTACCAAGAGGACTGATTCTAAGTTTCGTTGTGGCCCGAAATGTACAACGAATAGGAATGGCTTGTACGTATATTCTCCAGTTTCATTTCGATTATATGTATTACATGCTCATCACTACTCGATTGATCAGCTTCGGCACGGAGTGGACCTTGAAACGACACTGTAAAGC
Source organism: Baeospora myosura (assembly GCA_001179705.1). NCBI lineage: Eukaryota > Fungi > Basidiomycota > Agaricomycetes > Agaricales > Baeospora > Baeospora myosura. The sequence continues at coordinate 5,314 of CEMG01181732.1, forward strand.
CACGTGCACAGATCCCCCTGAGAAATACCGAGACCCCAACAAAGGAAACTTAGGTGGGCCATCCAGCACGCAAGCAGACTTCACAGTGCATCACCCGTCTACCTCGCCAGATGCGCAATGGACGCCAGCATCTTTCGTTGACCCTCCGACTGGCCCGCGAGGCCCACCCTCTCAGTCTGCTATGTCCTCGAGGTCTACTACCTCGGCTTCGTCTGCATCCTCATCTCGCACGCCGAGTTCAGCTCAGATTGCGTCCCAGGGAAATCTTCCCATGACTTCTCAGCAAGTTACACTCCATCCACGTGTCCCATCGTCCGCCTTCACCTTCGGCATGGATGCTCGTGGCGCCACGATGCAGCCGCAGCCGCGTACCTCGAATATGTCTGTCCCCACTGCCAGGTCGTCCAGCAGCGGCGGAACGTCTCTCCCCGCCCTTCCGGGCGTAAATCCTGCTGGCCAAGGTGTTCCGCACAACACCGGTATGTGGCCTATGCCAACTCCGACCCCCAATAATCAAGATAGGGCTATGTCGAATGCGACAATTACTGACCGTAGGAGCTTCGAAGGGGCTAGGATGCAGCCTCGGACCCCAAATACGATTCCCACTGGCGGGTACAGCAGCAGTGGAGCGTCGCTCCCCGCTTCTTCGGGCGGAAATTCTGCCTATCAACCCGTGGGCCCGTACAACACCGACATGCCGCCTATGATGAATCAGCGCTTCAATAACGCTGGGCCGAATCCAATGAGTTCGCACAGTAGCTCGTACTACCACGGGCACCCAAACACTCAGGCTGTTGGCGCCCAAGCCCATAATTTATACGCAGCTCCCCACGCGCATGCATATCAAACTGGGCACAGCGGTCAACCGTCGTCGTCGATGGCCTACCAGCATCCTTCTGGGCAGCAGTATATCGGTTCTTCTACCGGCCCTGTACCATATTCACAAACTCCGGCGGACGTCGTACCCTTCCAGCCACAGGCTCGTTATCTGCAGCCGTCGGGCAGTGGCTATTACCACGGTGACACGGTTGATCCTCGCAATTTGACTCTTGGTGGCACCCAAACGAACTTGGCGATGGCTGGCGGCTCCTCGTATCATCACCAAGGGCACAACTCGACCACTCATGGTACTAACCTCACCCAACTTTCGGCTGGTCATCAGTTCTCCCAAGTGGCTCCATACGCCGGCCCTTCAACAGGTCCCTCTACCAGTGGCATCCACCATCGTTCGGGACCATCACTGGCGATAGACACGACGTCCCTTCCTCGACGAAACGAGCACCGGGAGGACCCGTACCCATCGCAGTTTCCCTCCCAGAGTGGCTACGCGTCACCTATGTCTGCTGTCTCGAGCAACGATCCTTCACGGGATGAGAGCCGCGCGAACCCGGGGGAAAACAAGAATGCGAATGCCACTGGCAATGACATCCATTCCAAGTCGGGGGGCTTCCGTTCGGAATTCAGATTCTAAGCATAAAATTGCTAGCTTCTACCAACGTGACTGAATAGGTTGGCCCTCTATTCACGAGTGTATCGCACATCTCTGTATTTAATCTGTATTTCAATTATCATTCATATGTCCATCGTCCAAGTGTATCCACGACGCCGTCTCTTCTAATTCTACCAGATTCTACCCTCTTATTGTGTCAAATACTTGTATCTATCATGGACTTGTCGTAGGCAGCAGGGGTGTCAATATGGGTTATAAGAGTCTACAATCTTGTGTAAAACCTGAGGGGTCCTTTCATCCCACATACAGTCGTACAGATCTGGCTTGTAGTAGGGCAATTGACAATTACCATTCAGTACTCAGGCTGTACATAGAAAACGATTCATGACGGAAATAGGAGGTAATTTGTGACGGAAGTACGAGCCCGAATTGAGTCCGAAAGGCCAAGCGCAAGGCTGAGCGCCAGGCGCCGGAACGTTGAACGTGAACGATGATGTTCGCTACCACCCCGATATCTATGACTGCCATCAATCCATGCTATACAGACGACAAGGAACTCTGTATCTTGTCCTCTTCGCGTTGTTCTACTTCACAGTAGCCAGCGTCTCATTTTGGAACCTCTATCCAAATTCCAGTACTCTTTCGAACTTCCGAGTCCTTCTTGGTCGTTCTCCAATCGTTTCCTCCAAATGTCGCCCATCATCTCGCGCCATCCTCCACGTCAGATGCCTCTTAACATTCAAATGGCGGCTCAATCTCTTCACTATTCCTACTCAACAAATCTTCCTTCTTGACCAGGAGCCTATGCAGCTATGTTATCGACGACTCGGAGCCTCCGAGAGGGCATAGAATCACCACCTCAGATCAACGCACAGCTACTACTTATTCACATTCGGGACACGCTTGGGGCACCCTCTTCGAAGCAAATTCGAAGTGTGTATCATCGCTGTGGTTGTGCAGGGGAGCATGCCTGCATCACGCACAACTCCTCTTTTCGTCGCAAGAATCAGCCTGGATGGCGAGTGGGGAATATTCCAGACTGAAAGACCCCGATTTTGTGCGGTATACGGTTGTCGTTGGCATCACTGTTAGCGATTTCTGCCAACGAAGGAATTGATTTTGGAATCAGGGGGAAGGACGATGGTGTCGCGGCGAGGAGGCTGTGGCGGGTTGGAGACGGGACATGTATGTTTCGATTTTCATTCCAATCTCCAAGGTAACTCCTTCCAGCCCATCTGAATGTATCTGTTGCTAAATAGAAATGATATTGTAGGTAAGGCGCAAGTCGTGCTCCGAGTGTCCACAGGCTTCAGGGATCTTTCGGTGAGTTTGATTCTCGACTCATACCTGGCTTGTATGTTGTCGCTCATGGATCCACCAAGGAACGTCTGTATCCTATACTATACCGAGACTGCGAATGGTGCTGCGATGACTCGTATGTGACAATCTTCTGCCATTCAATTATAACGCAACAGCATAGTCATTGGCTACAGGCTCCGAGTCCTTACGCCACGTTTGATCTTCGAAACCAGCCACAGAAGTCTACAGGATGTCATTGCCCCAATCAATATCGATGTCTGGAAGGTGTTAAAGAGGGAAGACTACCAGTTCTGAGTGAGCTTGGCGATGAAAGGTTATCTAAGCACCTGTTGCCCCGTGAAGTTATAAAAAAACAAATTCACAAAAGTGGGTCGATATCACCCTGGGAAAGAACATTATATTTACCTCTTGTTAGTTGTTACACCCTCCTTCAAGTTCGTTCCCTAGAACGCATCTTTATTTCGAGGAATGGATTTGGTGCTTAGTGGTTGCGATACGCTCTTCCTTGACGCGGTTTGGGCTCGTCTGGTACCCCTCTCCGCATTCTCCTATTCACACCAGCTCCAATTCAATAATGGAACATTGTTGGTTCCTTCTATTATAGCTGGTTCAACCTCAAAATGGAGCCAACTGGTCTCGCATCTTCCACACCCGCCTCTCCAACCGGAAAATATCACAGCGTCTCTATATTCTTCGGCCGCTGAGGCATCACCGTTGCTATCCGCTTGGCCCCGCACCTATATCCCTCGCCAGATCCTGTCGCTTTTCTTTGTCACCATCGTGGGCATCCACCTGGTTTATTTCATTTTTTCGGGGCTTTCCTACAGATATATCTTCAACCACGACATGATGCGCCACCCTAAATTCCTCCCGAACCAAGTTCGCCGTGAGATCACGGCCAGTGTGAGAGCTTTCCCGGGGATGATTATCCTCACCGTGCCATGGTTTCAAGCCGAGGTCATGGGCTATAGCAAGCTGTATGACGGACTCGATACTTATGGGTGGCCGTACCTCATTGCTAGTGGACCCCTGTGAGGCCAAAACTTGTTCTGCTTATGAGTACAACGAGAGTCGCTGACCGATTCCTCTTTTTCGTCAGCTTTCTGTTATTTACCGACTACTGTATCTACTGGATACATCGATGGCTACACCTGCCCGCTATCTACAAGCTTGTTCACAAGCCGCACCACAAGTGGTTGAGTACGTTCTGCATCCCTTCTGTTCATTTAAGTATACTGTGGTCGCTCACACTCTTCCCTTCACCTCTCAGTTCCCACTCCTTTCGCCTCACACGCTTTTCATTTCTTCGACGGGTACCTCCAGTCCGTACCCTATCATCTCGCCATCTTCATTTTCCCTATACATCGAGCTCTGTATATGGCGCTCTTTGTGTTTGTCAACTTTTGGGCGATCTTCGTCAGTCCATTCACTCTATGGGCTAATTTCCTGTTCTCGTTTTGTCAATCTCACGCATATTTGTCCAGATTCACGATTCTGACATGATAACTGGGCATCCGCTCGAAAAGATCATCAACGGACCTGCCCACCACACCTTGCATCATCTCTACTTCACCGTAAACTACGGACAGGTGTGTACTTCTCACCGTACTGTATCCCTGTTCGTACTAAATGCGCACGTCTTTTGTCCTCAGTATTTCACGTGGGCAGACCGTGTCGGAAACTCGTATCGCCAGCCAGAGAAGCATTTGGATCCGCTTCTGGAGGTCAAGTTGAAGGGCCTGGTGGCACCAGTTGACGAGAAGGAATCGGTGAAGGCTGTCAGCGGGAAAGCCAAGGCGGAGTAATCTGACTCTGTCACTCCCGATTGTCAATGTAATACTATCCTTGATAATTGAATGGATTTTGGACGGGCAGTAATGGTATAGTCTACGATCAGGGTCGATCAAACGAAATCAGCGCATATGTCTACGAAACCTTCGGAATCATTGACCGCAATCCTCATCCCCGCCTTCGCCAAATGTCGCAGCGCTTCAGACTTCGCATAATCAAACCGCCGTCTGGTGACATGCAAATTGACCGAGCGGAGACACGCCATTCCACTTCCTCCAGACCTTCCCGCGGGTAGCCACCGCGATTTGACCATATCCACAAAACTCTGGTCGGTGAAGGCCGTCCCGTGCGCCCGGAGACGGATGGACTCCAATTTGGGCAAGAGCACCGATCGCGCGAAGTTCAAAGACTGCGCGGAGGAATGAGCGCGCAAGCTCTGGATGGTAGAGTCTGACGTCTCGGGGAGTTGGTCCTGCAAAGTGACGTCTGTCAACCACGGAAGCAGAGAGAATATTCCAAGTAGGTCGGCATCCGAGAAGGCGAAATACGTCAATGAAATCTTCGTAATAGTGCAGGACGAACGTGAAAGGAAGGATGAGAAGCTGTCTTGAGGCCATTTCTGCAGGTGGTTCGTGACTTCGATAGATAACGAGCGTAAGGATGGAAGGGTAGCACTGAGAAACATTGTAGATAGAATGTTCGAGTCTTTAATTGAGGTGCCGATGGACAAGGACAGCGTGCAGAGGTACGGGCTTGTGATTATAGCCTCGTCTTCATCCCGCCGATGATTAGACTGTATAAGACAGTTCTTTAGGCGTGCGGTTTCCATCCGCGGGAAACGTGCCAGAAGTAGCGAAAATTGTTCGAGAAGGGTATTGCTGAGGGAAAAGTGGATGACCTGCTCCCACGGAAGTAAGATCCTAGGTGAGAACGCCCATAGCGAAAGGGTGTGCAAGCGAGGCATCGATTCGAAGATCGTGTAATCTGTGGCCTCTAAATCCAACAAACCGAGATACAGCCTTTCGACAAGAGGCATATTGCCCTTCAGTGCACTGAACGTTTCGTTTAGGAGCTGAGAGTCGCAGAGGTTCAAATCGACGTCCACCCATCGACGTGAATGTGGGATCAGACATTCCATTACAGGAGCCTCGAAGTCCATATCATAGTTGGCTCCTGCTTTGATGGACAGTAGTGACTGCTTAGAGCGCTGCACGTACATCTTCAGCAGACCCAGGCCTCTCTGTTGGAAGTTCCGATCTACGGTGATGGTCGACCACAGTTTCGGAGTCGATGATATGATACTGCGCCAAGAGGCACATACAGCGTTTAGGGTCAGAAGCTGTGGGCGCTCGTCTTCGCCTGTAGCGAGGTCGTTGCATCCGCTACAATACGAAAAGATCTGAACCAGTAATTCCACAGGAAGCCGCCGGATTGGTGAAAGAAGGGAGCTGCACGCATTACTACGGCTCCTGAGCTGTCGCCGCATGTTTTCCAGGGAGATTATGAGTGAATGCAGCCTGGAGATTTCTGCGTCACAGCGAGCCGCGTCGTTCTTGACCTTCGACAGGAGTTCTGATATTTGTGTTCGATCGGTAGAGGACGAGGAGTAATTTGAGCGCAGACGCGACTCGAGGTCAACTGAGTGAGCCTCGGAAAGTGTCTCGAACGTGATGTTGCATTTTTTACACGGAGTCGACGACTCTGAATTGGACATTGCTGAGATACTGTTAGAGATTTTCAACGGAATGGAGAACAATTTGCGTACTATTCAATGAACTTCGCTGGTTCAACAGAGTCTATAAACACTACAGGAGACTTCAGTAAATCAACCAATTTCGCGAGTGAGTGCAGCGCGGGAGTCGGAGCGATTCCGTTCAAGTCCATCCGGTAGCTTTGTCAGCTGGTGTACAAACAAGGTGGAAGTGGTGGCCAAATAAAGATCGTGCACCACGCACCGACGCTACCGCCAGATTCAACTCGAATGCCAAAGCGGGCACGCCGTCCTTTCTTGAAGTTTCTTCTGGCTTCGTATGGACTTCTTATGCCAGTAATGTTCGTTCTGATTTCTTCAAGACCTCAGCTATGAGCGGCGAAGCATTCTCTACTTACTCCTTATCATGCGAAGGGGATCATGGTCCGGCGGCGGAGCTTATGAACCAATGACACTCAGGCTGTGAACTTCGAAGTGCCCCTCAGCTCACTGCCGCTCTCAATTCAAAGCTCCTGCCCTTCAGCTTCAACTCTCTCTATTCCAAGTGAGATAACCCTAGTGATATTAGGTAGGAAGAAGACTCGTAACCGTGCTCACAAACGTGCCAGCATGCATGACTCGGATGCTGCGATGTTTTCTCCGATTCCAAAAGTCGGAACATTACCCGATGTGTTGGAATCAAGCATGGCGGGTCCGTGTTGGTCCATGTTCCGACGCCGTGACCATTGACTGGTCTGAGTACGGGTCGTAACTTACTTTTTGTCTTTATTGTTTCTTTTGTCATTCCACGGTCTTTTACCATACTCAATGCTTCGACCTCGAAGGTCAATGCTATATTCCGTAGTGTATATAAACTCTCCGTTTTCATACGCTCACCTCAGACGATTGCATCACACTTCGTGCATCTCTGAGGTAAGCTACTTACAGTTGACTTATACCATTTACTTCGTTACTTACTTATATTCCTAGTCTTGATCTTATTCTAGGTGAATATAGACGATTGCATCACACTTCGTGCATCTCT
>CEMG01181740.1:0-20731 GCA_001179705.1 Baeospora myosura
GGTGGAAAGCTTTGGTGGTGCAGCGTGATGGTATAGATAACCAGCGCGCCAAGGGCGATGCAGTTCCCATGCTTCTAGAGCAATAACAGCGGGGGGCAGAGGTAAAACTGGTCATGACAGGCATCGTGACGACGGTGCAGGGTCATGACATACCGTGTCTCAGAGTAACCATGACGGAACCCTTGAAATGGGAAACTTGAAAGTTGAGACCTGCATTTTTTTTTTTGGAATCCATTTATTGCAGCGAGCAAAACACTTACTGCTCAGACACATCATGCATCATGATGGGACCTGCCTTGGAGGAGAGAAAATCCGTACCTGCCAGTGAACATGAAACTCGGAAGTTGTGCATGCTGCTGCTGGCTGCAGTGAGAAAATGCTTTTCATTGACGAAAATCCCCATCGGGAGATTGGTTAGGTTCCGAGCTTGGGAGTCGGTAGTATCACACGAGAGGGTGTGGCAGCAGTGGGCTCTAGTGGGCTAGAGCCTAGGCTGGCCGCTGAGCTAGCCGCCGCTTCCCATTGCGCCCGATGTGGAACGACGTGACGCCCGGGGGCTTCGGGAATCGCCAAGGCTGGCAATCTGCTAAGTACTTGTCTGTCTGCTGCTTAGTCTTCAACGAGACTTCAACTTTCAACTTCGCCCCTTCAGGTGACCAAGCTCGGAGCCACTGCTGACACAGTGCTCCATCATCGCCATACGTCCCCGATTCACCGAACAACTCCCGGCGTCAATTGCAATGTTACTGGTGAAGAAAAAATCCGGGTGAACAGCAGCAACGAGTCGCGTTGAATACGGCCATTCGGCCAAATTCGCGTCTCTTGCTTGTCCCCCCTAGACATTCATCTTTTCCTTCCTTCCTTTCCTATTCGTCCGCTTCCACTGGCGGCAAAACGCGACTCGCGACCGTGACATTTCCGCCACGGCCTATCTTTACCCCACCGTCATCACGCAAGCGTTTCACGATCAAGTTATCCCTCACGTTCCATTCCATCAACATTCATTTCTACGGTTCGAGCGCAATGCGATGGACGAAAACAACATACAACGAAACCCAAAATCACAAATGGACACTCACCGCTGAATCAAACATTGCGCTGGAACCATTTGTGCGGGCTCGGGCGGCCAGTGGGGGATATTGGAGGGTTTTGTTGCTTTCCCATTCCTTAGGATCTCTGATGTGTTCCGTATAGCTTCTGCCAGCGTGTTGTGAGGAAAAAAAGGTGATGTTGGTGGGTGTTGAAAACGAGGAATGGGTCCAGAATTTCGTCCAAATTGCAAGAGGTTTTCTAACGTGAGAGGGTTTATTAGAAGTCATTCGTCTGACGGGTTAATTGTTCAGGAATATTGCCCCCTCTCAGGAGCACAACGATGCCAGTGAACGACACGAAGAAGTACGGTAGACTCACATTCGGTCACACAACACTGATAGTGACAAGGTAACGTCAAAAATTCCAATTTTTTGCATTGTTGCCGCAGATCTGTGAACCTGCAAAACTGAGTGATGAATGTATCCAGGACGTAGTGTCGATTGTGGTGCCTACGGCCTCTACAGGAACCTATAACTGTGTCGACTCGGAGAGGTTTGCTGGCGTCGTAGAAGTCCGAGACAAATGAAAGCTGCCAACTGTCCTCCCGACCTACAAGCAATCAATTCTGCTGCTGGATGACGGTCTTCCTGAAGCTTCGAAGAGGTCTTGAACATCACGACCGCTCCAGCATTGTGACGAGTGAGTGTAGGTACTATTCCGAAGTCATTGCGGTCTTATGCAATTTGAATTTTCGAATGCACCAAATCTGAAGATGCGTTTTTCAGTGCCGCGTGGCCCTTCTGTTTTTTTTTGTCACTGCTTTCGAAAATTTCGCGCTCAGTCTCTCGCTTTCGTGCGACACAAACTTAGGCCCAATGAGCAGATCTTATACTCGGCTTTGCCGCTCTCAAAAACGTCGACGACGACGCGGTGTCTCTCAAAAGTACATGAATGGCTTCAAAAAGTCTAAATGGTATACTAGGTGTACAAGACGTAGGGTAAGTATGTCTTGGTTTATGAACCGATGCTGTGCATGATTCTTGAACCACCCGTCCGAGGTGTTGTCGCAAGCAATCTGTAGTGTCTTAACACCGAGTCCTTTGCTTGAACTTCATTTACTGACAGATCGCTAGGCTGCTATTGAAGGCCCGCGCACTGAAGATCTAACAATGGAGGTCGACACAGGTCCACTAGAAGACCTGGCAAAAGCACACAATGTATGTTGTCTGTGTTCTCTCGTGGTCCTGCGCAACTTATTCGTGTCGTAGCTTCCAATGGACACATCAGATTAGTTTCGACCCCGCCTTCTGAGTTCCATGATAAAAGTAAGTTCTCTATCTATAAAGAGAAAGCACCATCGGTTCACAGAATCCACGATGGTCTCTGTGATAGTTGGTGTATATATTGTATCGTCTTCAAGATGCTGTTCAAGCTTGACTCTGGAGCCGGAGGGCGGTCGACTTTGAAGAAAATGTGCTGGATGAGTAGTGCGCCGCGGGAGCAGTGGTCACTGGCGGAGAGTTCTCTTGATGTATACGGTTGGTGAATGTCGACCGATTATTCGTTTTCAAGAGCTGGATGTGAGTCGCTCAGGTTGTGCTCTCAATTGAGCAGATCGAAGAAGCGCCGATCAAGCGCTTGGCAGAAGACCGACACCCGATGTAACGCTGCGTGACGCGCCCCATACTCACAACTCTTGTGCAAGAGTGTTCAGATCATTGTGCGCTGTCAAAGCACTTGACCGGTCTGCAATGGCGGTCGTAGTAGGAGCGATTTCGCGGCAAGTGATACAATTGCGACACAACTTGGTACAAGACAGTAAAAGGATCTACAATGCTACTGTCGCTTGACGAAGGCACAGAATGCTGAGATAATAGACGACCGACAACCTCGGTACTACTACTAGCTAAGCGCGCACAGTCTCGTGTCTAGAGATGAGACAGGCAATTCGATAAATAAGACGATGGAAAGACAGCAATCAACGATGCTAAGGAGTGACTACGGAGGGTCCGAGTCACTACCGAAGCGCGCACAGTCTCGAATCCGAAGATGAGACAGGCAATGTCACAAACTCTCCACCCAACGTCTGGGAGAGAATGAGGAATCAGAGGGAGGGACCGGAACGGTCGGGCTACTGTACACAGAGCAGGGAAACCACAGGAGATGTAGTACACGGTGGGAGAGAGACGGGAGTATGAAGACACGCGGGAGAAGGGAGAACAGTCGAAGACCAGAAGGAGATGCCTTTCTTGTCGTCGAGAATTGGTGAACGTGTTGAATCCAATGGTTTGAATGCGGAAGAAACGAATGGGAGCTGAGCCGCGGCGAGTCTTGCAACGGCGGCGCAGAGCAGTTATAGCGAGAACCCCTGGCGGATGGAGGAATGGGAGCATGGCCGGACGACAACGGAGTGGCATCTTCATGACAGCAGACGACCTAGCCCCAGGATGGTACATATATAGGAGGGCCGCAGTGGGGAGACACGACGAGTGTATGATCTAAGCCCACATGGAGTCCTGGAGACCGCCCCCCGGTTTTCTCTGTTGTTCTTCAAAATACGTGTCCAACGTCGAAATCAAGGAAGGAGTGGGAGCTGCAATGACAGCCTTCGAGGAATTCGAGGCATTCGAAGGAGGTGCAGTCGCGTCATTGGGATTTTTACGCTGCCCACCTCTTCGATTACACCTGACGCGTTTCTTCAGCTGCGTGTGTGGAACTGGTGACAGCTCGTCCTCCACAAGAGCCAAATTAGGTGCACATGGTCTGTCAGACTTCGAGATTGGTGTGAGAGCCACAACGATGGTCTCAGCAGAAGCTGCGACGGCTGGTTGAGTGTATAAAATCGACGACGGCACATCCGCCGCAGTGTCGCAATCATGGATCGAGGAACTCTGTTGTGAGGGTACATCAACCATCTCGGAGCTCGTGGTAGTCCAGTCGGTGTTCGGGTCCATAACGAAAGGCTGATACAGATCGATATCTGAAGCCCAAGATTCCAATGAATCATTTGCCGCCTCACTCGACGCTGATTCGTCGAGCTCGCTTCCTGGGTAGATGAATTTCTCATCATCGTCGGAGTCAGGAATGGCTGCAGGTGCAGACATGGTCCGCTGGCGTCGAAATGTGCGTGGCATACTTTCCTGAGTGAGGTCCGATGATTGTGAAACATCTGAGGCACATTGTGGGAAGGTGACTTCGATACGATGCTCATCTATTGGAGTTGTGGCGTCAGGAGCATAGACTGGGAGATGCTCGTCATCGTTGCCCGAAGTCGATGACTCGTCGACAATAAACGCGGATGGTGCTTCGACGGGCAAGGTGTCCTTGCGACAAGGAATGAACTCGGCCGCTTCAGCATTCAAGCCGCTGAGGACTTGTTGGATGCTTTTGTACACCAACTCCTTGAGTTTTTCCTGATCGTCGTGGTCCTTCAACGACTTCGACGTCGATGGGAGAGTGATCGAGAACTCTGCGGAGATAAAAGTGGATGTGCCGGGGGAGGGGATGAAAATGACTGTCGTTCGTCGAGTGGCCCACTTGTAAACCATCAGGCCAAAGCGGCAGATGAGCAGTGATAAGGCAATGAGTGCTGTATAGGTAGCGGGGACGGCCAACGATTTGAAGGTGATCGAGTACAATATTTCATAAAGGCTGCGCGTCTGAGACGATATATCAGTACTGAAGAAAAAGAATTGTGGCAACGGGGAAACACACCTCTTGGTTTTGAAACATCGCCACAAGAGGAGTCTGGTTACGACCGTGAACACTGGCAATCCTGTCTATGAGAGGTACTTGGGCCAGGCATGGGAACGCCCGCACGCCTCGAGAAAATAGGATAGTGGTCATTGTGGCGGCATCGGCAACGATGGACTGCATGAGTCCGGAGATGGTTGGTTGGGTGAGGGTAGTAGGTTTGACGACCATTAGGACGCCGGAAGAAAAGCTCGACAAGAGCTGCTCCATGTTGTGCTGAATCTCTGCTGGATGTAAAAGTAAGAGGTAAAGAACAACATGGCGTATCCTGGGATTTTATACTGCAGAGCTTTGACCGACCGAGCTTTGACCTACAGCCACATGATGGAAAAGTACAAGTTCAGACAATTATCTTACCGTAATCACGACGGTAGCGCCCAGGCCGAGGCCCGCAATCCAATCTTATCTTATCTACCCTCTGACGTTGACGCGGACTCCAGTCCAGGCTGACTTGAACTGAAACGTCGATGGTCTCCCATGAGTAGCGTTCTACTCTCTGCCCTTCCTCAGTTGAGCAATGCACAGAAGACTCTTTTGAAGAAAGGTACCGCTGGCAAGCTCAAGCTCAAGGGATGACTTTGTCGCTGACGACCTTCACTCAGGCAACTACCTCACCGTCTCCGACATCGTGTTAGCATCTCCGGATGATATAGCACGGAAATGCAAGGTGTCACCTCCGGAAATCAAGAATATCGTCCAACTTGCTACTCGAGACAGCCTGAACAATATTCGTCCCCTGGAGGAGATTGTGCACGAAGGCGACGAGAAGTTTACTACGGGGGATGCGTACCTCGATGATGCTTTGGGAGGAGGCATCCGGACCAGGATGATCTGGGAGATTGTGGGTGAAAGGCATGTCTCTAGGCTTCACTTAGTTACCACTGAATTTGACGCGTGTCTTGCATAGTTCTGCAGGAAAAACTCAATTGGCGCTACAGCTTGCATTGCTTGTGCAACTTCCTTCCCGGTTAGGCGGTCTATCAGGCTCGACATGCTATTTAACGACCTCCTCGAAACTTCCAACGACGCGTCTACACGAAATCCTGGAGGCCCACCCGTTACTGTCGCATTCGCTCTCCAGCCTGGCTCACATCCACACAATATCGACCAACACCATACCTACCTTGGCCCACGTCCTCACTGCGACATTGCCCCCTTTCATCGAGCGAAACATGACTGACCCGGAGTCCAAACCCATAAAACTTCTCGTCATAGACGCCCTCGCCGAACTCTTCCACCTCTCCGACAAGACGACCACGAAATCCCTCGTCCAGCGATCGCAGGATATAGTCGAAATATCGAGTCTGCTTCATTCGATAGCGAGCAAATGGAACCTAGCTGTCCTCGTTCTGAACGAAGTCGTCGACGTGTTCCATCGCGGTGGCGATCTCGACGCCACGGACGACAACTTGGTGTACAGCGAGCAGGCGCGGTGGTTTGGCCGATCTGACAGTGTTCCCGGACAGGACGCGAAAGAGGCTAGTCTGGGGCTAGTCTGGGCGAATCAGGTCAACGCACGAATCTTGCTCTCGCGCACAGGTCGAAGACGGTACATCGACGAGCCTCAGATCAACAAGCGGCGGAGGAGGACGGAAGACAGTGAGACAACGCCTGCTGAACAGACGTTCGACGACAATCAGTCCACCCTGATTCGCCGCATGAGCATCATCTTCAACTGTGCAGCTGCGCCATGTAGCCTTGACTACATCGTGACGGCTGCCGCTATATCCATCATCCCAGAAGACGACGCAACACTTCCTCGAGTACCTCTTACGACTCCAGTTCTCTTGCCTGTATCGGCTTCTGCCACTGATCACCCGTGTCCCGATCTGAGCTCACAGATATCACCGTTGGACGTGGGATGTGTGGAAGATGGGAGCAACACGATACCGGGATCATCGGGACACGAGGACGAATGGGACAGGTACTGGACCTCCGACGAGATTTCAGAAGACATATACAACAGCATCATCTTCGATGCTGAAGGAGATGGCGGACAGTCCACGGAAGAAAGGTTGATAGTAGGAGTCGACTAGTAAGGACTCTGATACTGATGCTACTACAGCTACATCGAAACTTTTAAGTAATTTGATACAGTGACTCTGGCCTGAAGCAGAGAGCGGAACCTAAGTAGCAGAACGCGAGAGAAAATCGTACTAGACGCTAATTATAGTTGCGCCACTCCGGTTTCCAAACATTGCGGGGACGGGGCGGCTGTATGTAGCGTCCGTTTTTGATTTTGCATTCGTCCCAATATGCCCTTCGCCTTTCCCGATCATCATCGACATGTAGTTTGTACCGTCGCATGCTTTCCGGATTCGCCTTTCTATGAGCCGCACTGAAATCCTCCCTGCGGAGAGGAGTCAAGGGTACTTCGGGGCCAGGATCGACTTCGGGAACATCGTAGATAGTAATGAGGAGCCCGACAGCAGCTGAAGTACAATTAAGAATGGATGATGCAAGAAAAGAAGGGGGCTAAAAGCGTACCGCACAAGAAAGCCAACCAGGAAAAGACGAGCATGATGTTTGCGGTGACGCAGGGATTGGGGATACCCCAGAAATCTTTGCATAGCTTGCCTCCCACGACGCGGATCGAGAAGGCGACGTTGCTGGCTGCACGTAATCCATAGGCTCAGCAGGGTCGCAAATGAAAACAAAGGAAGGCGATGCTAACCAAGTCCACCAACAAACGCAGTCCCAAAGACTGCATAGTTCCTCCATTGGTCTACCTCCAGCTGGCGATACCCATTGAAAGGGTAACGGTATAATTTCTTGTGCCAGAGTCGTATTGGAATAGCGATGATGCAGAGAAAATTTGCTATCATGGCGATGGACTCAAAGACTAAGAGGCGAGGTCAATTCATCTGAAATAGGAGTGGCATGGCAAGTCACTCACTGTCTCCGGCGCCAGCGCCGATGGCCGTGAGCAAGAGACCAAGAGTGACAGTATTGAAAAGAGCAAGAAGGCCTTGAAGGTTGATCAGCACTAGCAGCTGGCAGATATATAGGATGACTGACTGTAGATATGACCGCGGACCTCTTTCATCCTCCTCTCGCGGCGGCGATTCATGCGTGGATGGCGAGAGGGGATGAATGAATTGAAGACATAGAAATGCATGTTGATGAGAGAAAATTCAAGGATAGTGGGGTGGTTTAGTGGATCTGGAGACCGACTGCTGCTTGAGCCGACTCAGTACGAAACGACGTTGGTAGATTGTAGATGGGGGGAAAGGCCCAATCTGAGACCTCAGCTTTTATACAAGACCATTGCCGAGCATTCCGAACATCCGAGTGGCCTTTCGCGTACGCGACGACCATTGTTCTGTATGACCATATATGGGCAAACCTTAGAGTGTCTGCGGCCTGCCAGGAGGAAGTGTTCATTGTCTGAAAGTTTCCTTATGCGAGTTCGGATTTTCAAATCCACATGCTCGCCGAACACCGATGCTTCAGACAATGACTCGGAGCAGAGCGGGGGGAGTTATTAGAGAACCCATCCATATCTCGCAAGCGCCCATCAGTTGGACGAACTCGGGTCAGCAGGCTTGGCTTATAATGAAAGATATTGGTCAAATTCAATTCCTTTTGCGGGTAAGGCGAAGTCCATTACTCACCTGTGCAAAAAGGTCTCGTCTAATGCTGAGTGTATATGCTGTGCATCACCACGCATCAGCATCGTGTGTGAGAAAACCCACTATCCCCGAGTTGTCGAACGGGAACCAATTCAATCGCGATGCACATTTGATTGAACTTGCAGAGCTCGAGGAAGGTGTCAGATGTGTCAAGCAGGATACTTTTCGGGTTCTCTCTCGAGGAGATTATTGAAAGACCCTGTCAGCCTTATCCCAGATCAACAACTTGTCGGGCGTTGGCACCAGGAGGGCCTTCGTGACGCTGAGGCTATTTGAAGAAAAAAAGCGCAAGGGAAGCAAGTTGACCGTCAGAAGCTGGCGATATAACCTTGCAACGTGGTAAAAACTCGAGCTCTGCCATATCATGTTCATCGTTCAAGAGATGCAAGGGATGGGCATGAACANNGCATGAACAGGCCAAAAACGCCCGATCGACGATCGAAGGTGGTTGTTTGCCCGGACTGCCCATTGGCCTCCCATTCTAACGCACTGCGCGTACACAGAGTCGTGGGAACGTCTGCGACTCGGCAGCAATTCATCGAAGTCAGGCGGCAGTATACACAGTCAGGCCTTCAAAGCTTCAGCGCTTCAGGCCTCACGGTGCAAAATGCAGCACTCAAGACTCTGCGGATCTGAACAGACATCTTCAGAGCTGGAAACTTGGATCTTGAATCTGTGCGATCTAAGTAGGTCATTAAACGTCGATACATTCCAATTCATAAAAGCGTGAGACATATTAAAGTACAAAAGAGAACAAGACGGGAGGAGAAGTGTGGTATACCGCGGGGGCAGGGAATATGGCTGTGGTCATGTGTTCGAAATGGATAATGCGCGAATATTCTCACTCCTGGACCCCGAATCTAGCTTCTTCAACATCCGAGCGGACACGAGAAATATGGATGGCTACAGGATCATGCGTCCGAAGGCAGCTCAATCCATCCTTCCTGCCCGAATGTGTTCTCGCCCGAATAGCTCACGTACAGGAAGTTGTCTTCGTCCCTTAGTAACAGAGTCAGTAATGGCAAGACATTCAACCAACAAAGGGACGAACTTGTGTTCCTCATAAATAGCACTCATCAGTGCGGCTGTCGGTGGCAGCACCTCGTCGACGAAGATGAATATCGCCTTCTCGGGCGCCAACTTGATTCGTTTCCGGATGACATAGACGAATTGGCCGACAGTAAGATCCTAAGAAATACGCGATTAATGGCAGATCGGAGATGCAGGCTGAACTAGAACGCACAGATGGTACGAGATACTTCTTCTTGTCGATGGTGGGGATATCCGTTCTGTCGGCCTTCTCGCAGATCACCTAGGTAGATACCGCCACAAGTAAGCGCTGGGGACGCTTGGTGCCAACGTAGGCGAGATACTGACAGGAATACGATCTGGGTACTTCTGGCGGATACGCTCTGCCTCCGCCTTGCGTTTCTCTATGATAAGTAACACCGATGAATAAGATGGTTTCACAATAACTGCGGATGCTGTTGGGCTCACCGAAGGGATGTTCGTCTTTGAATTTGGACCTCATGTTATTCTATATTCGTGACGCAAGATATGAAGAGGTCCAGAAGTTGGTGGTGGTTGTGTGTAAAGGTGAGCGAGCTGTGGTGGTCAAGGTCGACAAGTGAAAGCCAAGAGCCACGCCGGGGCCTCACACCAGATGACTCGGTAAATACGCGCACACAACAACCACTCATTTAGCTGACGCGTCCTTTTCGGTCAAAATGACTTGAAGTGACTAATTATGTATGGTACAGCACCGATAAGTACAGTACAATAGCTTGATAGAATAAATACGGAAAGAGGGTGGGTATGAATTGAGATCCAGGAAATGCAGTGCTAATAGAGAAAAAGAAGGAGCATGTGTGACATCGTTCGAGAGAGGTCGACAACTTGAGTCAAGGACGACGGGGAACATGAAAAGTGAAAGAGGATACAGTCAACTAATGTGCTGCCTTGGCACCCATACCCGAAGCCATCCCTATAGCCATGGCGTTGCCCATCTGCGCCCCCGGTCCTTCCGCGGGAACAAAGATTGTCTTCGAGCCATAAGCCCTAACTCTGGAGACTTCCATGCGGCGCATTTCCATCTCCCTGGCAAACTGATCGACCACTTGGGCATCAGCTCCAGCCTTGATACGAATAGCTTCTGCGTCAGCCTCCGCGGCAAGTCGTGTAGCTTCAGCCTGAGCTGCTGCTTCTATTTTCAAACGTTGAGCTTGTGCTTTGGCGGCGGCAACGACGCTGTAGGCCTCCGCATCTGCCTGAGTGTTGTTTGATTGAGCCTTGATCCGCGCTACGGCAAGGGCACCCTCCTCCTGCTTGACCTTGTTACTGTTTTCCCGGTCGACGTTCTGGAGAGTAGCGAAAGTTTCAATTGGGGAGTCTGATGATGCGATACTGAGCTGAGACTTACAGCTGCTTCCACTTGTGCTTGAAGTGCCCGCGTAGTCAGTTTGTCCATCGTGGCTGCTATCTCTCCCTTGAATTGTCGGTCGATCACAGCTATTGGACTTGTCAGATGGAAATTTGGTACAGTGTAAGCAACCAGTACTAACCGAGATCCTTCAGAACGATACCATATTCAAGGGCTGCTTCGTGCATCTCGTCCATCGCACGAGTTCGCAGAGCATCCAGGAATGCAGACGATGGATCGTTGCCATCTTCCATATTATCAGGCCCAAAGGATCGTTGTTTGACCTGCATGGATACATCTGTGAGTGCATGTGATCGCCAGAAATCTTAGCTGCCATACCATAGCGGAATAATCAAGATGTGCGACAATCTGAGTCAGGATCGACTGAGTTTTGTCTCGCAGAGCATCATAAGGAGTGTTATATCCATGGGTAGTCAGTTTCAAAGGTTCAGTGAGCTGCCATTTGAGGTATATGGTCAAGCTGACGGGGACTTGATCCCGAGTGAAGCTAGATAACGGTCAGATACTGTTTTAATGTACTTGGAAAGACCCCGCTTACATGTCCTTCGTCGGCATCTCCAGCTGGTTCTCTCCGAGAGTGAAGAGTCCGCGCAGTGTGACACTAGGATTGGTTATAACGGACTGGCCAGCGCCGAGAAGCTCAAGGTCGTCTCCTTTTTGCAAGATGGCGCAATTGCTTGCAGGAATATTCAGGCTGGAAAACATCTTGTCAGAACTGGCAAGGAAGGGTAATACTCAGAACACTCACAAAGTCGCCACAACATATTCTCTTTCTTCCTTGCTATTGATCCTGCTCTTCATCTTCACCTCATGAGTCCAACCCAGAGTCGCACCAGTGATTCTGTCTTTGACGACAGAAGGTAAATGTGTTTGATCGACGATCGACAGGACATCGTATGTGCCCTCGATCGCGAACGCGACGAATCCTGTATTCTTAATGACGAATATATGATTCTGAGGATCCGAGATGACTGCAGCTTGGTTCTGCGACACTTGGACCACCGTGAGACCGAGAAACTCGATGACTGTGTCCGAGACTGGATGAAGATGATTATCAGATCAATGAATGTCGGAAATGAGCCGGAAACTACACGCACGTCCTTTAGTGCCACTCCATGATCGCGCCCACCAATTACGAAGAGGAAATCCAGGATATCGACCGGGTCTTGTCAGGATTTTCGGCATTCCACCATGATTTATCAGACCGAGTTGTCCCGGAGTGATCTCCTTGCCAATCCAGTCAACTGGAACCTAATGAAAGAGTCATCAACACGCGAAAGACGTTAAGATTCAGGAGCAGTAATCACCTTTCCAGACAGAAGCTTGTTCCGACCCGACTGTGTGATTCAGGGTAAGCAGCAATCAAAACGTCCCGGAAGCGCTGGAGAACACATACCTCAACAAGCTGACCATCCAGTTTCTGCAGGGCAGCTATCAGGCCAGCTTTTCCAATGGGGAAGAAGAATGGTCGGTCCTCCACGGTATAGTCTCCTGTGCTGAGAATATCCTGTCCAGCTAGGCGCGTCCCGGTGCCCGCCTGAGTCAGTCCTTTCGAATGGTCCTTCAGCGAAAAGTCTTGGTCCTTGCGGAAAGTGGTATCTCGGTCACCAACGACCGTGCTATTATCCCCAGCGCTGGTAGACATTGGATGAAGTTGAGAAGAGATTGAGAGAAGTGTTGCCGCCTCAGGAAGTTCCACGATCGTATATATAGTTTCTGCAATTCATTGAACACAGCCTCCGCCACAAGGTAAGCGCTGAGATAGGCTGTTAAAACATTACAGGGTTCGTAGAGCTGTCTCATGACCAGTGTCGATCATTGAAATGTCGTTGTAAAGGCGGGGGCTGTTCATGTCAATTATTGCTGTTTTCAATAATAATGACAATCGGAAAAAAAAAGTTTTAGTTTGCGTCGCCTCAAGGCCTCAGGTTGCGCTTGGGTTTTCGAGGAGCCCGGTCTAGGCCCTCCTGTGATTGGCTGGCGCCTTGCCAATGGATCAGCTGAGCTGTGTCATTGACGTCATCGTGGCCGCCCCGACACGTCGGGAGAGGGCGGGATGAAGAAACTTCGCCAAATTTGGACTGGCGGGCTCCAGAAATAGTAATTTGGGTGTGACTCACCGGCCGGTTACTCAGTTTTGTGACGGATGACTAACGGATGACCGTAGCCAAGGGACGGGCTCCTCGTTCTCGACCCCCGCAACCAAAACTTTTATTTTTTTGCGAGTGTCATTATTATTGAAAACAGCAATAAGCGAGGGAGTCGGGAAGGAAAAGGAAAAGCTGTAATGACCTCTTTCGGAGTCTTTAACGACTCTTAATCCCAAAAGGGAAGCCACCGAATGATAGGGGCGTCACGTGTAGAAAATATCTCTGCCACGTCCATCGCGCAACGACCGCGACAAGATGCAGCTACCATGGCTGCTGCTGCTGTCTTTATTCCCATTAGCCTCGTCTAGGGCGACAAATGACACGCTTCTATGGGGGGCCTATCGACCAAACTTGTACTTCGGTCTGCGACCAAGAATTCCTCAATCCCTCATGACCGGGCTAATGTGGTTCGGGACCCAGGATTATCAGTCCATTAGTCGTCAGTAAAGCTTGGCCTATCCGAGTGAATAACTCTCTTATTTGCTAGGCAAACCATGTAGGAACTCGCCACGCCTGTGATCAGGGTGACGAACTGCGCAGTTATACATGGACAGGGTATGATCCTCGGGAGGGAGGCGTCCAAGTCATCGAGGACAGTCTGAACAACGTGAAGATCACCACCGAGTTTCTCAAAGTTGCTGGAGGTGACCATGGCGGTAGCTGGGCTACCAGAATAAAAGGCGAACCCCTCAATCCATGTATGTTGTCAGGGAAATACTTTACACGCCTGCAATTGACAATACTTCGAAGTGGCTCCGTCCAAGACCTCAATGATCTTCTACTTTGGCTTGGAAGGACTGGGAGGACTAGACATGGATACCGACGAGGATGATAATGTATGTCTCCCCGACTCTCGCGGCTAAATTCACGTTAACTTCTGACTGTAAGGGTATTGAAGGAGAGATCAAGCTGTCCGGCTCAACCCCTGAGCTAGACGACTTCACCCTCCGCATTGTTGACGGTATGATAACCATGAGATTTGAACTTTGCTTGCAGTAACTGATTTCCCTATGAAATCCATAGGACCCAATAATGTGGCAGTAACAGATGGACCACATGCTGATGTATTCGAGGATCGCATCGGAAAAACACATTTTCTCGGTCAGGTTGTACCGTCTGGTAATATTTGGCAGGCTAAAGGTGTGCAAAGATGCTGCCGTTCTCATACTAGCAATACTCATTCGGGAATCAGATGTCATTCTCCAGGCTCTCATAAAGCGTGCACAAGAGGTCATTGCACCATACAGAGAAGGTTCAATTGGAGCACCGGAGCCGTCATTCGTCCTCCAGCTGCCTGACGAGGTTTACACCGGCAGTAACCTCTATGCCGTACAAAAGTCCTTCGAGGGTGAATTCCAGTTTGACGTCTTCTATGAGAGTGCAAGCTCAAAGCAACATCTGAGCTGTGAGTTAACTCCAGCTTTATACCGTGCGAGCAGCTAAGTATCCTGTGCATAGCGTCCGTCCTTGACCAGGGTATTCCCGCACTCGTTGAATCCTACGACAGAAGGTTCCAGGAAGTCTTCCCGTACCCGACCGATTACCCAGCATCTAAACGCCAATCACTGGAAGCCTTTTCCAAAGCGGTCACATCAAATCTTGTTGGTGGTGTTGGCTTCTTCTATGGCACTTCCATCGTCAACAGGAAATTCTCATATGAATGGGACGAGGACGACGAGTCGGCTCAGTCGACCACCGACGACTCCGGGGATGATGAGGCCGAAAAGGATCCTAGCGGGGCGAAACTGACAGAGCCAAAGGCTTTGTTGACAGCTACCCCCAGCCGAAGCTTCTTCCCTAGAGGGTTCTACTGGTATGCAGGATTTCCTTACCCGCACGTATTGCGAATGACATCGCCATAGGGATGAAGGGTTCCATCTACTGCATATTGGCCTATTCGATAACGATTTCAGGTATGTTGTCCAGTCTGTAGGTTCATTGGATAATGGTCTGAATGGCGTCTCTTGTAGTCTCGAGATCCTGAAGGATTGGATTGATTTGATCGACGATGACGGATGGGTTGCACGAGAACAAATCCTCGGCGAGGAAGCCAGAAGCAAGGTTTGGAGTCTCATACTTTTCTGCATTGTCTCCCATTAAACTTTCACGGTAGGTTCCAACTGAATTCCAAACTCAAGTGCCCAATTACGCTAACCCACCGACCCTGACCATGGCTGTCACAGCCTTCATCTCGCGCGTAAAAGCCCTTTCTTCAGGTCCTTCCGATCTGGATCTGGGTATGGATCAAGGGATGGGTATCCCTCAGGTACCACTCTCAGACAAAGATACACTCGGCCCAGGCAGCCAGTTACTCCAGCCGGAACTAGCACTGCCATATCTCAAGTCGATCTATAAGCCACTCAAGCGCCACTATGACTGGTTCCGACGGACACAACGAGGGCAAATTAAGCAGTACTCGCGGAAAGCACGTTCCAGGACGGAGGCTTATCGCTGGCGTGGACGATCTGAACACCATGTGTTAACAAGTGGGATGGACGACTACCCGAGAGGCACGCCGCATGCCGGGGAGTTGCACTTGGATCTAATTTCATGGATGGCATTTTTCACTAGGACAATGAGGGAGATATCTGGGTTCGTGGGTGAGAAGGATGATGAGCTTTCGTTCGCAGAGATCGAGAAGGCTATCCTGAATAATATTGAAGGCCGGTTGTTGTCCGCTTTGTCTTATGCTTGTGACTTACACTTCGGGTAGATCTCCACTGGAGCGAGGCGGACCAGATGTACTGTGATGTGGGTGTTGACGACGATGGTATTCTCTGATCAAGTTTTCAGCGTAAACTTCTACTAATTTTTGCCCTATCACAGATGAATCTCACCACGTCTGCCACAAAGGCTACCTGTCCCTGTTCCCTTTCCTTCTCTCCCTCCTCCCTCCTTCATCTCCTCACCTAGGAGCTATCCTCGACCTGCTGCATGACCCAGAACACCTCTGGTCTCCATATGGTTTGCGAAGCTTGTCGGCAACACATCCTGAATTCGGGAAGGGCGAGAACTACTGGAAGGGTCCTATCTGGGTACAGATGAACTACCTGGCACTGAGCTCATTATACAAGGTCAGTCCTCTTTTCTGCTCTGCGAACATCCCGGCAACCTAAAGACAATGTGCAGACCTATGCTGCCGAAGAGGGTCCGTATAAAGTACGAGCAAAAGAGATCTATACTGAGCTCAGAGAGAACATCATCAATAACGTGCACAAGGTTCGTTCGACCTGGGCACTGCCTCGTCAACAGCTAACATAAACTTCTAACAGGAATACGAGCGTACCGGGTATGTATGGGAACAGTATGATCCCATCACCGGAGAGGGCAAGCGCAGGTGAGTAGCCATCTCATCTGCTACATTCTGATATACTTTCTGAAACGGCGGCTCAATTCGCAGTCATCCATTCACGGGCTGGACATCTCTAGTCTCGCTGAGTAAGTCTTCCTTGACGTGTTTTATCAAGTCTGGGTATCTGATTCAGCTGTTAATTCGCAGTACTAGCCGAAAAGTACTGAGTAATTGAGCTTCAGTAGAGCGACTCGGATATGGACATGTAAAACTGACCAACTTGGCGTTTAATCTTTTTCGTGGATTCCGGTTCGTACAGGATGAGAAAAGCGAAGCAGAAAAATGCATTATGAACAATAAAGAAAGCAAGCAATGTCATATCCTATGCAATGCGACAGAAGCGGTGCAATATGTTGAATCCAGATATCAGATCGTGGTAGGAAGGTTGCTGGGCTAAAGGAAGATGTACAGACGTTACATTGATGACATGTCCAAATCGTGATCAAAATCTATCGATATCGAATGAAATCTCGTCAAAATGCAGAGAATCCAACCGCATCTCGAAACTGAGCTCTCCTGGAAGAGTCTGCCCACGACTTGGCTCCTGTGTTGGCTCCTGTACTTCCACCCGAGCAGGTGTCTGATACGACCGCTCCTCCTTCTTGGCGAATGAAGGTATGCCCTTGAACAGGGACGATGACCCACCCTTCTTCGGCGTGACGTCTACATCCATGGTGTCAGCAGGCGTGCCTGGGGCAGATGAGGACGACGAATAGGATGCGGTGGACGGTGAAGAAGGGTCGAAAGAGTCTCTGGACATCGTTGGGACGCTCGTCGGTACGCTTGGTGTGGAGGAGGATACGGAAGAGGAGGAGAAGGAAAAAAGGTTCATCACAGAGAAACGACGGCGAGGTACAGCAGACGCAAGAGAGGATGGGGCAGGTGATGGTGCACGGGAGTCCACTCTCCGGTCCTGCTCGGCATTATCATATGGGTGAGATGACGACTGGCGTTCGTTCGTCAAGCATGGTGTGGAAGTGGTTCCGGGAAGGTGCGTATTGAGCGAAGGTAGAGGATCATCGTCAACCATGGAATCAAATGATGCGGTAGAGCGAAGAGAAGGAGACGCGAAGAATTGGGAAAGGATGACGGAACCCCGCCGTGAAAGAGTCCTGGCTTGCATCGACGGGTGAGGAGTTGGTGAGGGAAGTTCCGGTGAAAGGGGTTCACTGGAAGCAAACACATCGTTGACGCTGGGTCTCCGTGATGACTTGTTCAAATTCTTTATCGAACGGAAGGCTTTAGAAGCCCTTGAGATAAAGGTTTTGGAACGCTTCATCGGAGGTTGCTCGATAGGAGGCGAACCCGACCTCGACTCTCTATTGCTCTGTCTCTTCAGAGTCTTCACTTTGATGACCTCGATGACCTCAGAGTCATCCCCCGGCTCATTTCCTCTGATGGTAATGTCCTGATCCTGACCATAGTCTTCATAGTCGGGTTCAGTCGATGCCTCGGAGTCAGTGCTCCGTCTCGGCATGACAATTTCTCCAGCCGTCATATCACGACGGAATATTGGGGCAGAGGAGGTTGCTGCCTGGAAGATGAGATCCAAGGCCGAGTCGACATTTTCGATGTCTGTGATGGAAGAAAGGTCGTGTTCTTTAGGTTGTGTCGCGTCGAAACAACAATAGGGGGCTAGTTTGTCTTCCTCTGGGGGAACTACGAAAACATCGGGCATGCGAAAGGAAGGTGATAGAATGGACGTGGACTGCATAAATGAGAGTGGGGAGGCCATTGACAGCGAAACGACGACGACGACGTAGAGAGATAGCAAGCGGTAGTGCTATTTCGGGACAAAATTTCAACTCTTGGGTCAGCCCTTCGTCACGTGCTAAGAGGCGCCTCTCTTCTTCCCCTGGTCTCCAGCGCTCTCTGCTTCAAGTCAATGAGAATTCGCCTGTTCGGCGTCCTTCACCGTTCATATCGTATTCATAGCGCTCATTATTCAACCACTCGATCTCCACTCTATCGTCTCTCAGACTTTGACTTGTCTCGTGCAATGCAGGTCACTTTCCTTGGGACTTCTAGCGGTGGCGGCCCAACATATTCGCGAAATTGTTCATCACTCGTAGCCGACGTTCTTGGAAATGGTTCTTTGTGGAGTACGATCTACTACTTTCTGTGTAACAGACTATCATAACGCTTAGGACAGTGGTTGATTGCGCTGAGGGTACCGTTCGCCAATTTGCCTGCAAGCCTCATGGTCATGACAGCGTCAAGACGAGCAAAGTCACCAAGATGTTCATTACTCATATGCATGGTACGAACTCCTGTACAGCTTGACTTTAGTCTGATCAGGGTCAATCAGCCGACCATGTTATGGGAATCATTCCTTTCCTCCGAAACATTCTGTTCGCCCCACCAGTGGGTGCCTTTGCGGTACCCAGTGGTAGCAGTGGTATACAACATGTATGCACATCAATATATCTCTTTAACATTGTTCCTCCAATACTTTCGCTCTACAGGCACGGATTGAGATTTTCGGCCCCGCCGGTATTCGAACTTTTGTTCGAAGCATCATGAAGATGACATTGTCGAACACGAGCGATAAATACGTTGTGCATGAGCTTCTGAATCCAGAGGACGAGGTGACTCCGTGTGATCCTTCAGATGTATTGCATTCTAGCGAATTGCCCGGTAGAAATATCTTGTGCTCTGAAGACGGTTTCTGGAAAGCGTTCACCCACGCGAGTGGCGTCTTCGGCGACGTATTCATGGATGCAGGCCCTATATCTCATCGAGGTGAGCCCTTATACACCACACGGTCTCAGGAATGAGCCGCGCGTTCTCGCGAGGTGCTGACGCCGCAACAGACCCATGCCTCGGCTTCGTCGTCCGCGAGTCGGTGGATCCGTTTCGCAAGATTGTCATCCTTGGCGATACCTACGACCCTTCTGCAATCATCCCGCTATGTACGGACCCCTCACCATCGCTTCTCATACACGAAGCAACAGATGCGCACATACCCCTTCGCATCGATCCGAAGGCCAGACGCTCGCTTGAAGTCGTCACGGAGAAGGCATTATCGAGGGGCCACTCGACTCCGTATATGGCAGGTGCGTTCGCGAGGACCATCGGCGCGGAAAAACTAGTCCTGAATCACATTGGTGCGAGGTATGTAGAGGTTGCTGTTTCTACCTTTTGATCCACTGGCTGACTCCTTTCCTTTTGTTCCCTTCCCGCAGGTTCCCCGCGCCTAATTACAACAACAACAGCAGAAGCAATATGCACGCGAACGTCATGCAGGAAATCGAACGGCAAGCAAGTGAGGCGTGGGGGATGGGTCCTGCCCGTGCTGCATGGGACTTCATGACCGTTGGGGTTCCTGCGCCAGATGCCTTTGTACAGTCGTACCAAGAGCAGCAAGGTTACCAACATCAACAACAGTATCAGCATGCATATGACGTAGACGTCAAGTATGCGGATCCTGCTGAGGGCTTCGTCTACACTCACCAAAGAAAGAGGAGAAGATAGCCGTAGCCGTGGAGTAGAGGGGGACATGCGTTTTGAGTATCAAGATCACTTGTGCTTCTAGGGATGTCTTGGTTCTCCTTCGAACCTTCGGGAATCCTCAATCTCGCTGGGGAACGAGTGTGGAAGAATGGTAAGTCCGCCAGGTGCGCTACGTGGAGACGACTACCTGGGGTTTCTATCTCTACCATTGCTGCATGTACCCTTGCGAGAGATTTCTAGTATTGAAGCGTATATTACAGCCATGATACATGATACACAACAGCTTTGCAACAGCTACTCTAGTTACTTATCTAACAGTCATTTCATTTCCTGTGCAATGATTTTCCTTGCGCCGCAGGCAAGATTAAAAGATGACGGGTGTGTCACGGTGCAATCCGAAGGGTGGCTTCATTATCATCTTTCTCGCGGATCGTTTCCGGTATTGATGAAGTTCTACTCGAAGGCAGAGTTTCTGCCGAGAAGTGGTCGGCCTCTCTGTACGCGAACTTCGATCTTCCTCGTATCGACTTTCCGTATTTCTAAGCAACATAAGTCAGGATGACGTTACTCCAACAAGAACGAGATAATTGACTCACCCAGAACAAGAACGGAATCGGCATGCACACAAGGCTCAAGAATCCAAACACTGTCATCGCCCATGCGTCGCCGAGTTTGTTGAACATGGCAGGACTGACAAGAGGGAAGACGGCGCCGCAGATGGAACGTAAGACAATAGTAGCAGAGGTGGCGCTGGCAAAGTATATCCCATAGGCATCCATGAGGTAGGCGGTGGAACTCTGTTGAATCTGAGCTACTCCGACGCCGAACGGGACTCCGGCAAGAATGGGTACTATCCAATGAATTGAAGGAGAACAAGTCCTGCCAACAAGAAGTCTGTCAGATATGGTACAGTGTGGCG
>CEMG01181748.1:9211-25722 GCA_001179705.1 Baeospora myosura
CTCCGTTCCGCTTGACTTTGTGGTGACTCGATAGTTCTTTTGGGTTTTGACGTTGTATTTTGGTTGTATTGTACAATTTTTACTGGTCATCACAATCGCGGCTGGTCCCCTCACAGGCCATTCCTCGTGCTCAAATGTTTTATCGACACCAGCTGCCAACGATCCAGACATGTCCAAATTATTCCAAACCACGAGTTAAGTAGTATCACATTGTTCAATTAATTACTCAGGAGCTGCTATCGTTGGGACCCTCAATGATAACTTGATTAAGCTTCGATACCCTTCTACCATCGAAGAAACCATGGATAGGACCGGGAGGGGGAGGTGTCAAAGTTGGATCTTGTTCGATACTATGATAGAAATCAAACTACTATTCAAGACACATATGGTGCGGCAACAAGGATGGACTTACACGACATTCAAAGAAGCAGTAACTTTCCTCTGAACAGGCGCATCTCGAATAAGGATGGCTTCACTGATGACCGCGGTATAGAAGAGTCCCACAGCGCCAGCCTGACATCACGTTAGAGCCTGCCCAAAATGAAACGGTGAAGGTACCCACCTCGACTGTATTAGTCGCGTCCTTGGGAACTTCGACAGCACCGTTGAACGTCACCGTAGCAGCCACTTCCTCAAAATTCTCTCCCTGCAACTGTGCCTTATATGCGTCGCGGGAGATTGCTTGTCCATTGACGGTTATAGTAGCCTTCTGTTCCAAGAAGTCGTCGAAGGCCTGATTGAAAGCTGCCTGTGTAGTGGCCTGGATAATGGTAGTGATATGGTTTTTGACCCAGGTCGAAAGAGGCGGCAGAACAATAGCGGAGGTCATGATTATGATGATAATGGGTAGATGTTATGTGGTACAGTTGACTTGTACTCGACTTGTACTCACCTATTTCGACTGTGTGGTGCCTTTTATACAAATGCTCAAGCGCCTCGGTGAGATCTGGCGATGGCGAGACTCGGACAAGTCTTGCCATGGTATACCATTATTATCCTCGATGCCATTAATCATCACGGGCGGGACTTGGACAGGCATGCTATTTTTGTACCTGTTCAGTCATAAAATACCTAGGGTCGCAATGGTGAAACAAGATGAGGGCGGCGACACGACGGCACCGAATTCAATGAGAACCTCCAAAAGGTTCGGGTGAGGGTACTAGGTGACGGCGCGAACTCCAAGTAATCACAGCCAGGTGTCCATATGGTTCGAATTATACCGTATACTATAGCTGCAGGGAATTGTTAGCCAGGACCAAGAAGACCAGCTGCAAACGACACACGAAGAGGAGAGAGATTCGTGGCAGATTATGGAAGCAACCGGGATTTCGTCACACCTAATTCAACAGCAGGGATGCTGCGCGCTGCGACCGTTCATCCCCGATGTTTCCGATGATTTCGGCAGCGCTACTCGTATGCAAGCTATACAGTCATGTGTGAGGCCATGGGGCGGTGGAGGGTGTAGCCATAGCTTGATATATATGTCGCGTCTGTTTTGCATTTTGGCGGCAAGGGATCTGGCAGATGGGGAACGGCTGAGAAGCGGAATGTAAATAAGTATTGGGATTATTCTCCGTCCAATTGGTCAGCTATAGACTGTGTCTTGGAGAGGGTCGACCAAGCAGATTCGTGTCAGGCAAGCGGGGATCAGGACGTCGTCCTTTAATGAGTTATGTTCACATAGCGGACACAGTCTGCCGGTCCACGGCCACTTCAGTCACATCAGCATTAGTAGAGAGCTCAGGCGTGGAGAGAGATGGTGCCGTGTGCGAAATGGACGTCCAAAGAGAAGGTGGATCACAAATAGCCCACTGGATTGATCAGACTCCACGACCATGCAAGAAGTGTATCGCATCTACAGGTTACAGCACGGGATATATCAGACAGCAATACATTATAGAAGTATGGGATCTGTTCTCACTCTATGAACATCTCAGACGGAAATGGAACAGGGCTTTCAATCTTCCAATTCATCTTCCTCCTCATCACCTTCCCCGTCCCCATTTGACCCCATCATATCCTCTTCGACCATGCCCACAGCCATATCCATCGCAGCGCGAGACATCTTAGGCATTGCTCCAGGTCTCAGCAGCGGATGATGCTTCGGGTCCAGCTCTTCGACTTCATCGTCGCTGCCCTCGGCCTCTGCTTCCTCCTCTTCCTCGTCTCCCGAGTTCGCGTCTCCTTCATCGTCACTCGAGCTCGAGCTAGATGCCGAACCGCCATCATCGTCCGATGACACTTCAAAGTTCTCGTCCGAATCATCTGAATCATCCG
Organism: Baeospora myosura; assembly: GCA_001179705.1. Lineage (NCBI taxonomy): Eukaryota > Fungi > Basidiomycota > Agaricomycetes > Agaricales > Baeospora > Baeospora myosura. Next base: position 11,489 of record CEMG01181748.1, read on the forward strand.
CGAGCTGGAGGATCGTCCTGGGCATCTCGTCGCCCGCTTTCTTCTCGACGCTGCCGTTCTCTTTCTCCTTCTGCTTTCCCTTCCCTCCAGATGCGGGCCCCGGAGCTGCACTCCCTTTCTCCCTCCCGAAAAGGTGCCGCCTGGCTTTCACCCACCGACTGATCCCCTCGTTCTCCTTCGCATCGATCATGCCGAACTGGGTTTCCTCACCAATATCCTCTTCGTCGTCGTCACTCTCGCCATCGACTTCCATGCCGTTTTCGTTGCTCTTCTTCCCCTCTCCTTTCCGAGTGAGAACAACACTGCACATTCTTCCGGTCGCACTAACCACCCTCACAGCCTCGCCACCGTCCTTCCCCAGTAAGTCCTCGACGGACCAGAACTCACAGGGCTTCGCCTCGCCCCATAGAATCCCTTCATCAAAGAACCATAGGTTCCCGGGTTTGGCTCCAAGGTAGCCGGTCAATCCGCCTACATTCCCTGAGTTAGCTGCAGACGCGCATGCGCTCTTGAACACGTCTATCGACGGCTCGTAGATAGGTAGAGAGAGACGCGCCAGGAACGCACGGATGGCTGGGAGGGTGTCTGAGCCCTTTTTTGTAGTCTGCACATCCTTCGTGGCAGAAGAGAAGTCGGTGGTAGTTAGTGGTGCTGGCGCTGACGCGTCGAGTCCGAATATTATTTGAAGGTCTGGGACGTATGATGTGGACGCGGCCTTTGATGCTTTTGAGGAGCGATCTGGCGCATCGGAAGCAAGAATGACCACTGTCCAGTGAGGTTTCTGTTTGCCTCGCGTGGGTAAGATGAAAGCGCGTCGTAGTGATGACAGAGCGATGGTTGATTCCACGGAATGTGTCGTAGGATTGGTGAATTTCACGGAGGACTTATGTATGGTGATATCGACCTTTTTCCGAACTGGGGATGTAGCTGAGATGGAATGGATGGTGAAGATAGGCGGTTCTACCTCCTCTGGTGCTGGACACGACGCGCTAGCCTCGGGGGTCGTCTTTGGGCGCTTAGAACTCTGTGAATCGTCGTCGTCCTCTCTTTGTCGTTTTTGCGCGTTCTCTTCAGGTGAGGATACGAGATCAGCCAGCGTCTTCTTCGCTCTCCTCTGCCTGTCTGACCACTGCTCGCGCTCGTCTTTGTCCAGGGTTGGTGTACGGGATGAACATTCTGCCCCACAGACGAATCGGATGAGATTCTCGAGAACCAGTTCATTGGAGAATGATGTATTACAGAGTGTCTGAAGCTGGTCAGCTAATGATGTGGGGAGATCTGCTGAAATCGTTTTGAAGAATGACGCCTCTGCTGTTCCGGTCATGGTATATCTTACAGCAAGACGATCTGTCAAATTCGACGCGTTTTAGCCAAAAATGGTTTTCTTGTCTCGAAAGAAACCAACGTTGTGTGTGTATCAAGAAACCAGAGGACACGTACTCTGCAAGGACTCAAGGTGGTAGGTTTGGTTCAAGAGTTGACCACAATCGACCGTGAGAGTTTCAAGATTTCCTCTCTCTTGACCACCATCATGTCTGACGAGCCTCCTGCATTTCCACAAGAAATAGTCGACACATTCATCGACTTTATACAAGAGGATGCGCAGGCATTAGCTGCTCGTGGGATTGTCTGCAGGTCCTGGCTTCCGCGCAGTCGCTATCACCTATTCAAGACAGTCAAGTTTAGCTTGGATCTCAACCTGGAATTCGACGGGCTGAGTGTTTGTTGGAGTGGCAGCAGATGCAATTCCAAAGGCGATCGTACCGCATGAATCCTCAGTACATCCAGCAGCTCGATCATAATCCTCCCCACGATGACCTTGAAATCGACTTCGATCTTCCGCACCTTCCCCTACTGCCATCCCTCAAAACCCTACGACTGTGTAACTCCCTTTTTAATTCTTCAAAGCCTCGAACCGTCTACCTTTTCTCGATCTCGGGGGCCTTTTAACTCGTTGTAGATGTTCACCTCGATACTCTGAGATTCCAGGACTTTTCACAGTTAACAGAGCTGTTGTGTAGCCTTGTAAGGCTACAGAAACTCTCTCTAGGCAACATTGGCATCGATATGCACAAAGGAGCCCTCCCGAAATAAGTGATCTTTGCGTAGATCTCTGCGGGATCCCCGAATTGGCAGCAGTCGAGAGTTTCTGTCGAACCTATGGCGAACATGTCATCAGACGGATAGTCCAGCTCACATTTCACTTTCCCGGAAATGAGGAGTCTTATATCATAGAGGCACTAGAGGGCACGGCGGCCAACGACATCGTCTGCTTCCGCCCCTATTATTTAAACTAAACCAGAGTCAGTGGTAGGCTACGTCTACAACTTGGGACCCAAAAACGAACGCTCATTATTTCAGTTCATTGCAGCGAAACCTCTTCAATTGGCAAGCTCTCGACCCACAGACAACCACGGCAGTAGACTAGTCGTTCAACCTCAACAACTCGATCGCCAACCCCCTCTTCAAAGCCAACAAATCCTCCGCATTCAACACATCCTGCAGACTGTCCACCCACGCAGCACCAGTTTCGATGGGGACATACGGATAGTCGACTGAATACATGATACGATTCAATCCAATCTTGTTGATATGAAACTGCAACAAATCTGTTGCGAAATTTCCAGAAGTCGTCTCGTATAGGTTCGTTTGCCAGTACGAGGTTACATTTCGAAGCATGGGCATCCCAAAAGGGAGCTGCCGCGCCAGCTCTAGAGGAAGCCAATGAGCTAGGCTCATAGAAGTATAATGGAATGAAGAGGCACTTACGTGCGTCTATCCGGAAGAGGTCGGACGAAATTCGTTCTCCAAGGTGGCCGATGATAATTTTAAGGTCCGGGAACCGGCTGTGATGGAACGGGAGATGAGTATTCGTCAGAACCTAACGGATAGTATCCTCGAATGCTGCATACTCAAAGACGCCATTCGTGCACAGGCCCAGGACATGAGTTGACAATGTTGCGGCGAATTCCTGGGCAGGGCCTCTCAACCATGGCGCATGTCCGTATGAAAGCGTAGCAATCGGTTCGACGTTGCTCCGCGGGTGAAGATACACCGGGACATTCAGATCGACTACCATTTGCCAGAATACATCGTATTCCGGCTGATCGTAGTAGAGGAGTGTAGCTAAGAAATCTGACTTCAACATAGTTCTATTATGACGAGGGTACGAGATATACGCACTGTTGTCTGGGCCTGATTGCTGGTAATCGTTGATCAGAGCACCCAGGAAACCAAGCTCTGTGACGGTACGATTAAGCTCCTGAGCCGCGATTGTCGCATTATGCATCGAGAGCGTGGCGAAGCCACCAAATCGAAAAGTGTTATTGGAAATGGTCTCTGCGAGCTGATTGTTGACATGCACGGCTGTGGCGGCAGCAACATCAGGGTCGGATATGCCCTGGACACAAGGGTTCGCGCAGGATATCACCATCTACCCGGGACGACAAGTGAGCATGTTGGATGAAGGAGTGGCATGTCCAGACTGAACCTACGTAGTCAATACCATGCGCGTCCATGAGTGCTAGGCGCTGATTGTGAATGTCAAGAAGATTTGAGTGAAATTCTGCAACCGTTTGGCCTTGAGGTGGGTGGCCACAAACAGACTCGTTTGTGATCAGCACGGGAGGTAGGCATCCATCACTTACCCACAGGAGGGACAGTCGCGCTACGCTCTCTTTAGCCAGACATATTATATGTTATCAGAAAAGCAGACAGACGCTCACCCCGCCAAAGAAAGAAGTTCAGGCAAGGTCCAAGCTTCTTCGAAGGCAATGGTTCCGACACCAGTGTCATTCCATTCTCTGGCGCCAGCTGTAGAAACAAGACTGCTACATAGGCCCCAGACCATCAGCTTCAGTGCAAAGGAGGTGATCATGCTTGAGAATTTATGGGAAATATGTGGATCAATACTTACCTTTAAGTACCCCATATCTGTGGAATGGTTCTCTCGTCGGAACAGCGAGCGGAATTCGTAAGCCCACGCTGTATCAGTAGAGAGCATGGGGTCAAGAGCCAGGGCTGCCAATACAATGTCAAAAAAGAAAAGAGGTCCCGTGAGGACGTTCGTATATTTTTAGGACAACGGAAACATTTCAGAAGCCTGATACACATCGAGCCAGGAGTCAGGCACCATTTCGCATCCGCCCAAGAAATATCAGCGGCGAAAGAAATTCGATATAGGAATTGGAAAGCAGTCTTCTGCGCAGGATGAGACTCTAAGTATCCTCTGACCTCAATCAATCATTGAGCCTCAACAGCTCGATCGCGACTCCTCTTTTCAAGGAAGTTAACCCTTCCTCGTCCAAGACTCCCGCGAGACTATTGACCCACTCAGCACCGTCCTCGATGCGGACGAAAGGGTAATCGACAGAATACATGATTCGATTCTTCCCGATTCGACCAATGTGGAATTCCAGAAGATCAGTCACGAAGTTCCCGGACGTCGTTTCGTAGATATTGGTTTGCCAGTATGAACTGAGGTTTCGCAGCATAGGAAGGCCGACTGATTTTTCATTTTGCAACCCTGTATCCAAGTTGGAAGTACAGTCGGTGTCGTTGTCAATGTTGGCAAGAAACGGATGACTGACCATCGTTTATACGCGTCCAATCAGACGGAATACGTTCTCCGAGATGTCCAACGATGACCTTGAGGTTCGGAAATCGGCTTTAGAGAGAATGTTAATCGTGAAGGATCTCTTTCTGATACAGGAATGAAGGTGCATACTCAAAAACGCCATTTGCACAGAGTCCAAGGATATGTGTTGATAATGTTACCGCGAACTCTTGAGAGGGGCCTATCAACCAATGCGAATGTTGGTATAGAAGACTTTGGACCAGAGGTATGTTGTTTCGGGGATGCAGGTAAACCGGGACGTTCAGGTCGGTCGCCATCTGCCAAAAGGTATCGTATTCAGGCTGATCATAGAAGAGGAGAGTCGCTGCATCCAGACGACCATAGGTTAAGCATAGGTACAAGTTGCGAACTATCTCACACGTACTGCCATTGACACCAGACTCTTGATAGTCGTTGATGAGGGCTCCCAGGAATCCAAGCTCCCTGACCGTGCGATTCAGCTCCTGTGCAGCTACCGAGGCGTTGTGCATAGCTAGTGCCGCGAAAGCGCCAAAACGATACGTGTTATTTGAGATAGCCGAAGCCAGCTGGTTGTTCACGTTGATAGCCATTGCTGCAGCTGCACCGGGATCAGAGACGCCCTGTGCACACGGTGAAGCACAGGATAAGACCATCTGATGATCAAGTGGATGAGTGGATGGGTAGAAGAGTGGTATGATAATGGCGCACATAATCGATACCATTGGCATCCATGAGCGCCAGACGCTGGTTGTGGATGTCAACGAGGTTGGCTTTGAGCTGGGCCCGGGCCTGGTCAGTCCCTTAGTGGAGCATGTGTAGCTATTCACGCAGGCTAATCAAGTGCCACAAGCTCACCCCCTGCGCTGTGTGCAGTGAGCGATACCCTGTCAGTTTCACTTTCATCCTTTGTTTAATCGAGATGGACGTACCGTATTTCACCGACATATTCCTCTGATATCCAGGCTTCTTCAAGAGCGATTGTTCCACGCCCAGTGTCGTTCCATTTTACAGACTCAGCCAAATGGACAGAGAGCGAAAAGCAGATGTATACCAAGAGCGCCGTACAGAACCGAGACATCATCGTAGATGCGCTTTTCAAAAGTGCCTTCTTATACAGCTGCACGAACGCGGGGAGACCGGAGCCGCGGATCGAAAACGAGGACCATCCCTTGCTTCAGACGCCTTACATCATGATCTAGTACTTACAACCGGAGCTCGTAAGTTCATGGCCGACTTGCCCACCGTGTTTATCAGATGGAAATGTGTCAAGTAGGGCAATTCGAAGCAGGGGCGAAGCTGAGACAGGAAATCGTTAACACCGAAGTGAACATGAGTAATGATCCAATGTCCGTGAAGCAAGGCAAAAGGCCGCTGCGGGTGGTTTGAAGGTATCCGAGAAATTTTGTACTTGGTAGAGCGATTCGAGGACGGCTTGACATTGGTCATCGGCTGTTCAGTGGAGGGCCTTATCTATCACCGACTCGAAGGCGCCACTTTCGTCAGTGTGTCAAATCAGGCTTGAGCTCGGACGTTGAGTGGGCGTATTGACTCTTGAGCGGGAGTACGTCCTACCAGGCTACCACGTTCTACGCAGTAGCTTGATGCACACACAACACCGAAGGTCCGACTCGGAGCACACTGCCTGACCGCAGCTGAATATGGTCTTGAATGTCCGGATCGTGAAGTGTTTCTCCTTTCTAGACGAGTGGATATATGCAGTCTCCTTTCTAGAGGAGTGGATATATGCAGATCTGTCGATGGGTATCATCGTTCGCAGAATCATGGTGAACAATCGGAAGGCAAACAGAGGGGTGTATGTCAATGAAGTTCGTCTATAAATGGAAGGCGCACTACGTGCCTTTAACGTCACACAGATTTGGATTTTGCATGATCAGGATAATAGAACAGCTTGTATGTGTTGTGAATATACGCAGCTTTATAGTAAGCAATTGAGAAAGATCAGTAATCTACAGCATTAACCTCTCATGCTCAGGATTTCCCCGTGGAAGCGAAATGTTGACTCGAAGGCGCTTGGACGGTTGCGACTTTCGGGGGTCGCACGAGGCTCTACAGACCTACGGGACGCTACGGCTTGTTCAAATACTGCCAAGGGAAACGGGAGTCAGCGATGTCGCCTAGGCGCCTCTAGGTACAGATAAGCACGTACCCCGCGAAGACGGAGTTGGTTCGTCTTGTCGTTCCTCATTGTATTATTGACGATCCTGCACGGATTCTGATCAGATGAGAAGCGAAAGTGAGAACACAAATCCTTACTCCAAGATGGACGTCCTGGTCAGAACTTTCGTTATGATTCCGAACATGGCCGACTTCATCTGGACCGACGGGTTACTAGCCATATGTCGCATCTGCCAATCAGGGATGACGATCGACGAGCAAACAGATCCATCCTGCCCCCCGTCCTCGCTGGTGAAGTATAACGTGATCATCGGAAGGCTCCCCTTGTACTTCGCCCGCCCCTCCCTATCCACTTTTCGCGTCCTCTCAGGCGCGTCTTCCGCCGCGACACGCTCGATGCTCTCAAAAACAAGTACTTGCTCCGCGTTGGGATCCTTGCCCTCTCCAGCCATCATGCGGCGCATGTACTCGTTGAGATCCGAGGCCCCTGTCGTGCACTTGACGTGAACGAAGTACTTGCTCGCGTTGGAAACGTCGGCGAGCAGCTCGAGGGTGAGGATCGCGTGGGAGATGACCTGTTCCATGACTGTAGAGACTGCTAGCGCGCGTTCTGCGAGTTTGGTTGCGAGATCTCGAGGGGCCCCTTTGCCGCAGGCTGTCTTGTGGGTGGGCCAGTGGGATTTTTGACAAGCTTGAGAGCAGTATCTAGCCTAGTTATCACACATCATCTGGTCAATAGGGTCAGGGAAGATAAATCGAGTGTCACTCACGTTCTTGCAACGTGAACAGACTTTTATCTCTGCGCGTCTCATGGCCTTACCACACTCAGAGTAGGAGCATTGAGTCGGGACATTGTCCAAGTTCTCCCTCCTTTCGTGCTTGGTTGGTATGCTTTCCTGGTACTTTCGTCTCCCCACTGGATCCTCCACGGTGAAGGAAGCGTATGTGCCGCCGTCAGATTTGGGCAAGTGCTTGATCGTCATATGCACGCCTTCCTCCCCAGGCTGCAGGTCAGGATCCACCATAACTATCGGGGGAGATTGACTAGAGGATTCCTCAGACATAGTTCGAAATCAAGGCCGTAGATAAGGGTGCGCTCAAGGTGCGGTCAGGGGTCCTGGTGGGATCTGGGAAAGAGACTCCGCAACGGGAACGCTCACGATTCGCCTAACTTTTGTAACTTGTACTTGCATTCTACCCTAAGTTCACTACCACTATCACACTACAAGTCATCGGGGCCTCTGAATATGGAATAGGCCACTGGGCCATATCGTGCTTCCCTTCAACATATGTATCACTGCGTTCGCAGGTTCGGGACGACGAGGGCGACTCTGAGCAAGCAGGTTTCTCCGCTGCCTTTCAGCAACCACGCCAGTCTCATCTACCATGACCGAGGAATACTGGTTTTAAACAAACCGCCGGGAATCATAAGCCAACTTGGAACGGGCACTCCTGATAGTTCTGTGGAGAGATTGCTAGCAGGTGAGTTTTTGTATTTTAATTGCACGAAATCCTCTGAGGCGCGACATGACGATCAGATATCCGACATCACTATGATTTGCAGGGATCTATTTTTCCAGTACATCGCCTGGATAAGGTCCGTTGTACTTATGGGCCTCTGAGTGCACGTTTTCAACTAGCCGGAATTTTCACAGAACACGTCCGGCTGTCTGGTGTTTGCCAGGTCACAGCATCGCGCACGAGATCTGTCCCAACAGTTCGAACAAGGACAAGTCAAGAAGACATATCTTGCACTAGTTCGGGGTGGCGAGAAAACTTTTCCAGGAAAAGAGGGCCAGATTCGCGTCCCACTGCAATATATCGACGGTCGACCATCTATTGGGAATAGCGGGAAATCTTCGGCGACTGACTGGGAACTTTTAGCCTCCTCGGTGAGTGGCATCCCTTAGCCTGTCTTTCTTTCCTGACCCCAGTGCATTGCAGCCTCATTTTCCGATTTCCCTCGTCCGATTGCATCTAATTACTGGGTATAAGCATCAACTCCGCGTACATCTAGCTCACTCCCTGAAAGGTACTCTTGACTTTCTGTCTTCGTGCCCGTGAACTCGGCCTCAATGGTTCATTCTTGTTTCCCTTTGCTCAGCACCTATTTTGGGAGACGATCTATACTCGCGAAAGCCAGTCACGACGGCAATCAGAGACTCTTTTACACTTCCGGAAGAGCGCGTTTTCCTGCACGCCTCAAAGATAACTCTCTCAGTTAGTCATTGCTTTGCTGTTTCTCCGGCCTGTACTGAAGTTATATTATGTCAACAGAGCTTCAGACCATCCGGTCCCAAGAAGCATTTACGGCTGGGGATTCAGGCACCGCTACCAGATGACTTCCTCCAGGCTTGTTCAGAAGCACACATCAAGGTTCCAGAGCAGCACATTGGAGGCGGTCTATTTGTAGACGACGAGCTTGTGGAAGACGGATGTTTACCTGCACTCGACGGTCAATGGGTGGGGCCACATGCTGCGTGACATCCCATGTAAGTGTGTTATGAGTTTGATAATAATAATCCCAATATGCCGTATTGATACAAAAGTGATATCCAGACTAACAACATAAACATAATACGCGTCCCCGAGTCCAATCATGCTATATTCATACTTCCTCGTCCGCCCAGCGAATCGTCAATGGTCCCAAAAACCCCAACCCATTCCAGATCGTTGGATTGTATGCTTTACTTCACGGTCGCCGATCCTTGCGCACTGGTGCTCACTTCCTGCGCCTTCATCAAAGTGCCAATCGCCACCGCGATAGCACCAACGGCATGTGCCGCCCCCGATGCTAGAAGCGCACCTCCTGCACCCGCGCTGATGGCTGGTATCGCCGGGATACTGCCGACTGTGATGAGGATGGCGCCTATGGTGCTCATGACCTTCGGGTGCTCGTCGTGCAAGAACTCGAGCGCATTACAAGCCTCGATAAGCCACTTCGGGGCGTGGGCTACCGTCGTGACAGCTGGAGGTTGTCTCAGTCAGATTGTTTCTCGGAGTGTATAGAGAAAGAACTTACTATCGGCTGTTTCAGACCGCACTGGGAGCGGTGCCATGGGCTTGTTTTTGTCTTTCGAGACGACCACGGCGGTGTCTGACTTGGCCTTTTGGGGTAGAGGGCGCTTTAGATCCTTCTCGTCCTTCTCGTCTTTCGATCCCCTCCGCGGCCGGAACAAATCCATCGAACTGGATCTCAGAGGACCCGGTCGATTTTCCGAGACGTCCTTCTCTTTCGTGTCCTCATCCTTCATGGAAGGGCGACGATGCAACCAGAAGGACGAGTCGGAGCGCTGGGACGATGTTCTGCTATGTTCGGACATTGCGCTGCTCGTCTCCTCCGAGGGAGTCTCCTCCTTCTGGTTGGTCCACCAAAGGACAGAGCCGGAGCGCTGTGGGGTTGGCCTAGTCGAGGTGGAAGTGGTGCTTGGGGTATCCTCTACCGGGGCGTCATCTTTGCGGGTGATCCACCACAGACCAGAGCCCTTCTTGTGCACTTTGATGGTCTCCGTCGCACTGGTGTCGATGCTCCCTGTGTCATGATGCATAGTCAGCACAAAACTTCAGGGCGGAGTAGAGAAATCAAGCACTCACAGCCCATGTTACGCATTGCAATCTTAAATTTCTTCCATTTCCACCGATAATTTCCTCCATGTACTTTGGCCATGACTTTCTTCAACTCGTCGAGTCTTCCCAATCGTGTCAGTCATAGTCTCTGGCGTACTGGAAACGTATCCTCTCACCTGGCTTTTGCCTTATCCCCCATGTAATATTGGCCGACTTTATGCCAATATTCTTTGGGGACGTTTCGCTCGGAACATCCCTCCTTGATCTGCTGCAACCAGTCATCCACCGGCGGGTCCTTCTTCGGGTTGCCGATAAACCGAGGAGCGTTAGGCCACGAGGCGTAGATGGGGTCAAGGTCGAATGGTTTGAGCTTAAATGCGTCGAGCATTGTGAGACGCGAGGTACAGTATGAGCGTGTGTGTGTGTGGGTATGAGGTTACGGATGTCAACGGATGGCTCAGCATTTAAGCAAAACGGAGGACGCTAGATGGCACGGACCAGACCTCATGTGAACAGTGAGGCCAGTGAACCTCTGTGCAATGTGCATGTTCCGAAAGGCCCGTGTGTTGGAGGATAAGCTGATCTGGAATTTCAGTACGCGACTCGGTTGCTGGAATGAAGGGCACTTGAACACGTTGTCTTGGCGAGGTAGGGTCGGTGGAATCTCGATGGCGCAGCTTATCTGACACGGTCGCCATCCGCACAGCTTCCGGCTCGACGCTGTTCAACCAGTCCTCGAGGCAGCAGGGAATGAAGTATGATGTCCAGGTTGTCCTAACTGGCGCGCGAATCAGGGTTTTGGAACGACCGGTTTCGACTTGATCTTTAACTTGACAGTTGACTTCAAGATCCAACTGTCATTGTATCGACAAAATTACATGAAGGGTGCATGTCGACAGGTCGATCGTTGTGGAGCTGCTAATGTCGTCCGACTCCATGTAGAGTCACAAATGTAATGTTTCTGACCCACTTCTGTGCTTTTGGCAAATTTTGACTCTCCAGCGTGATAATTTTATTCCATGTTTTCTGTTGCATTTCCTTTCATAAAACCCAGCTACATGTACGCAATATATACCACACCGCATATAAAAAAAGTCTTCTGTGTATCCGTTGAGATCATGTTGTGGGATAGCATTTTTGGGCTAAAGTGACCCGATAGGGAGTAGGGGAGAAATAGGGGTAAATGATTCAGACTCCGATATGACTGAGATAAATCGGCCAACTCACAAACTTGTCTTCATCCGACAACAGCCAGCGCATAACTTGCGCCATAAAGCTCTCATTCACACATTTTATGCTCTATAGGCCTTCACAATCTACTCAAAAAGACTCTCCATCACAACATTCCACTAAACCGAACCTTCTCAAACATTCAAAATATGGACTCGACATCCCTACAGAAAATCTCACTCATATTACATCCTACCTGGATCCACCGTCGCTCCTGGCTCTCTCTGGGGTCAATACAGCGCTACATGAACACGTAAAGGACGAGCATATCTGGCATAGGGCTTTCGTCTACAGCTTCCTTGGAATCAAGCCAGAGGACAACCTAGACGATGTCAAAGGTCTTATGCTCAGAAGATCCGAATCTTCTTGGAAAAAAGAGTTTATCATTCGGTACAACTTGAGAAGGTGCACCGTTTTTTAAGTCAGTACTGACGAAGTCTGACTTTTTTTGCTCAAAGACGCTGGGAGCGTTCTCGCAGCACCACTATTGCGCACATACCTCTGCACTCGCACATATCTCAGATGCATCTTCTCCCTTCAATCTCCCTCCTCTCCTGCTCTCTAAGATACGGTATCGTCGCACGATCCCTTCCTCTGACAGGGAAAATCCTCCGCGGATACCTATCCCCATCCCCCTCCGGGACCGGCCTCGGTATAGGCAACCCCAACACCGAGTTCTCTCCAAACGTCAGTGCATGTGCCATCTCATCCGATGGTGGAACGGCCAAGATCGCTTGGGGCCTGAGGACCGGCGAAGTGGCTATCATGACGGCCGTCAAGGTTATGGACGCGAATACGCGATCTGCTGCAAAGTTAGTGAGATGTCACGTCGAAGAGGAGCATGACGGGGAGGTTCTGGACGCTGCGTGGGACACAAACGGCGCGGTACTTGCCACCGGTGGAAAAGACGGACGCGCGAAGGTCTGGGATGTCAAGAAGACCCGCTGTGTCTGGACGTCTTCAGGGCAAGTGGGTAAGCTCGGTGCCCCTGACGCTTGTGTCAAAGTGGTCCCTTCGATGAGCAAAGGTGTCGTGGTGGCTGGTCTCAAGAGCGGGGACATTGTCCTGTGGAGCGGGTTCGAGCTCTCCGAGACAGAGGTAGGGGCAATCAAGGCCGTCAAGATACCCTGTCCCATACCAGAAACCACGACCGATGGTATTCCAGACCCTCCCCCGGCGATCCTGTCGATCCACGTCGACGCGACAGCGTCCAGCACAATCGCCTTGCTCGTAGCCTATAAAGCTCATACCAGCTTCTACCGCATCCTCATAGACGGTGCATCCGTCTTAGTCACCGAATTCTGTGACCCGGATTCCCTAGGCAGCCCCATCACGTCTATCCTCCCCTTCTTTAGTTCGTCCCCAGGCGAATCCAGCTTCATCATCACAGGCGACCGCCTCGGGTGTGTCTGTATATATCTATGGAGCATACCCTCGGACCACACCGAATGCATCTCACCCGAAAAGAAGCTTGAAGCTCACGCAGACGGCTCAGCAGTAACAGCTCTAGCCTGGAACGGGGTGACACTGCTCACTGGGTCCAACAGGGGCTTCACCACGGTCTTTGACGCGTTCACGTTCGAGCGTCTGCGGACGCTTGACCCGCCGTTCACGCGTGGGGAGCGGCGGACGATTGCTGCTGTGGCGGACGAGGTGGACAGAGAGAACGCGGAGGCAGTGAGACAGATTCTGCTCAGCGCGGAGCGCGATGTGGTTGTCGTCAGCGTGGGAGATAGGGCTATGGCGTGGAAGGCGGGGGTTCTCCCAAAGAATGGTATGAAGGTCAAACATGTTGGGAAAAAGAGGGAGAGAGGGGTGGGGAATACGAAGGGTTATGGTTAGTCCAGTTTTCTTCCCAAATGACCATGAGGGCTAGATGCTGATTGTCCTCGTATCTCTGCTCTGCAGCGCAATTCGATCTCAAAAAGACGGTCAACGAGTCCCTGCACCAGTTGGATCGGGAGAGTAAGCATCTCCAGAAGGTTTACGGCAGGGAGAGGGAACAGAGGGATAACCTGGAGAAGCTCGGACTTGACGAGATCGAAGCTGTGGAATATGTCCTCATGCTCAGTCGTGAGGAGGCTTTGGAGCAGGAGAGGGCTGCGGCTTTGGCTCTATCATCGCATATGGCCAATCTTGACGATGGCGTGTTCGAGGGAGACTTTGACGACTTCATCGTCTCTGCAGACCGCGTATCATATGCCAGCACTTCGACTGCTTTCAGATCTGGTCACTCTTCCCCTCCACATGTGGAATCTTCAGCCCGCTCGAACATAAGCACGAGCCCACAGACTCCTGGCCGGCCCATCCCCCGTGCTTCCGGCTCAACATCGAACAACAAGGTACAAGTTTCTCCAAGGCACAGAGAAGAAGCTAGAGAAGCCGGGTTCGGATATTCCTCGGGATCTTTATCCTTTGGCGCTTCGGGGCATAACGGTGACTCTGATGAAGCTGAGTTCCCCTCCATCAGTGGTAGCCCCAGCCCACGAAGCTGGAATGGCGCTGGCGTTCCGAGTCCCAGTGCTCGTCGTCAAGAAAAGCGTGGCGCAACATCGAAAATGGGAAAGGGCAAGGGCCCTCTTGCTGCGTCTCCAAGTTCCGTGTCATCTCAAGGCGTATCTGCGTGGAATACCCCCTTGATGAGTAGATCACCCGGAGACGTCAGCACACCACCTGTCACCCCGGCCCCGTATGGGGATGCTCC
>CEMG01181761.1:8674-20381 GCA_001179705.1 Baeospora myosura
CATGATGGATTCCTCCCCTCTCTACGATGATCCTATACATCCGATAAAGCCTCGCATGAAGCGGGACTGGAGTGGTAAAGCCGGAAAGGCTCGAAGTCGAACGGAGCGACCGGTGAAATATTATCACATCGATTTCGGTCTCACCAGAAGTTATCGTGGTGCAGAGGGACCTCCACGCGAACCTATTGGATACGGTGGAGATCAATCTGTGCCTGAATTTCGGAAGCAGGACGACTGTGACCCTTTCGCTGTTGACGTCTACCGTGTTGGGAATCTAGTACGACAGTACTTCACCCATGTATGACATGCAATTCCCTTCTCTTTATTCTCAATGCTCACTCGTTATCTGCAGGGCAAAAAATCCATCAATCGACAACGAGGTCTTGAGTTCATGTTACCTCTATTGCAAGACATGTGTCAGGACGATCCGACCAAGCGACCCACCATGGATGAAGTCGTTTCTCGATTTACAGAGATCATGAATCATTTGAGCTRCTRGAAGCTTCGYTCCCGTTTARTGGACGAAGAGGAAACCCGTCGTCATCGTTTTCTCCGATTCCCTGGGCATTGGGCTAGGCAATTTGGGCGCATCGCAAGGCGGATTCCTTCTATACCTACAGCATGACTTGGTGTATCGAGTTCCACTGAATCTGGCTTTCGTGTCCAATGCAAATTTACAGTATACTGGGACTGCCGCAACCTGCATTAACATCGACTCGCTGACTGTCTAGTGATGGGATACCAGCATGTTTCTTTGTGAGACGGCCATGTCTGACTGTACGTACAGAGGTTCTGCAATAGCTACTTCAACGACAAAACGAGAAGCGGGTTCGACGGCACCACGGCGAGGTGAAGAATGGAATCGAATTTTCAATCCCAGCTGAGAAGCCAACTTCAACTCCAACCACAATGTCGGAAGCAAAAATGAATGCGTTTTTAGAGTTTTTTGAGAACGAAATGCAAAATCCACCTCCTGCCACTGACTTCTTCCGTATCCCACCTAACCTGCCTCCGGACTGGCAGTCTTTCTTCGAGCACGTTCTTCGCTACTGCCAGGCGGTCTGTGGCGACACCCCTAACCATGAACGCGTTGCGTGGGAGAAGCGACAATGGATGATGGAGGATGACGGCTTGGATGAATTCGACATGCTGGTCAGCGCTGTACGCATCAAGGAACAGGTAAATGCAATGTCCTCGTTATCAAGCTGCTTTATTATCGTGGATTCTGAAGATTGATTTCCAGGGTAACGATGAATTCAGGAAAGGCGACTTTGCTAAGGCGCTTAGCACTTATATCACTTCGTTGAGAATCTTCCCTTGTCCGGACACGATGAACAATCTAGCTGCTTGCGCTCTCAAAGAAAATCGGTGAGCCATCATGAATACATCTTGTGACGGCTGATTCACGACGCGACCACTATAGTTATCAGCTTGCAGAGGAACACACAACGAAGGCCCTGGACATGGGCTTAATGACGAATCCTCGAACTAAAGCGAAGGCGTTATATCGTCGATCTCAGGCGAGGCGCTATCTGGGCAAATTTGAGGAGGCTCTTGATGGTGAGTACCCATTCTAGCGTTCTGAATTCCTCACATCGTCTGAACTGATCCTTGGTCGCGCAGACACCAGGGCAGCCTCTTCGCTGCACCCAACTGACGGTGGCATCCGAGATGCTGGCGTTGAATTGACAAAGTTGGCAGAGTCTATCAAGTCATCCCAGGAGTTGGAGGCATATATTGCGGCTCAATCGCAGCCTCCTCCCCCGATTCCTATCAGGGAGGCTCTAGCCTTTGCCGCACTTGCTAATCATTCCGCCATAAAAGTTCCTGGTTCCATTGATTTGAGGAAGACTCAAGCGCCAACATTCTGACGCGCTTGCCAGTGCCGCTGTCCCGGTCACTGGCATACCACCATACCCCCATCTTGCTATACTACCATCTTGCTTTCTATCAAAGTCGTCCCATATATAATATCGCCAAGCTGTAATTAACATAGTCGCTAACATTCTCCTGTGGCCTGACAATTTCAATCCTGATTGAGGCTCGTCATGGCCCCTATGAAAGATCGACGAATTGGGTAAATCCCGCACGGACCCCGACACGTTTATTCGTCCCCATCATGCCAGTGAACGTTATCACTTGTGCTCATACTTCCTCCCCGACACACAAGGTTCAAATATTCCGGCTGCGGTGAAGATAACCCCCTCAGCATTGTTGGATCCAGATCAAATAGATTCAGGCGCTTTCACTCGTTTTCATGCAGTGACGTACGCTACTATGACATTGTGAATCACGCCGGTCACCATCGTGCCTATGGGCCGCCTGTTTTCAACACGAGGCCACCGCTCTGCCCCAGCACTATCCTGACTTGCGCTCGTTGGGTTCATCTATATCTACTCTTTCGTCTGTTCGAACGACAATCTCATGTACGGGCCGTTCTCAGGGTGATGTGAATGCCAGCCTCGGACTCTGTCTGCCGGCATTTTGGTTGGTCGACTTCGAATTCTTTTCCGTGACTTACTTATCAGTCCCGAATAATCTCCTGGCACAGGGTCCTTGCTTCCGCCCTATCTTCGACCCATTACTATCGGAGCTGGCATTTGCACTCTGGTACAACACATAACTACACTTCAAGAGTCCATCAGGTGAGCTTTTCGTGCACGTTTTACCATCTCTACAGAGGCGTGTATGATGCAAGTATGATGCATCTATCATTCATTGTATGATGGAGCTCCGAGCTCATCCAAAACTAAGTATGCCATGCACGAAACACGTGTGGTTAGGCATACCACCTCCATTCCAAATTTCACTTAACTCTAACCACAACTCTTCTCGACTCGGAGCTGATCAACTTGTGATTGTATTGATTACAGTGATTACACGATTGGAGGACCCACTTACGAT
Organism: Baeospora myosura; assembly: GCA_001179705.1. Classification (NCBI taxonomy): domain Eukaryota; kingdom Fungi; phylum Basidiomycota; class Agaricomycetes; order Agaricales; genus Baeospora; species Baeospora myosura. The sequence goes on from CEMG01181761.1 coordinate 11,579, forward strand.
TGACAATGAAGTTTCCACGAGGCATTTAGGTAGTCCTTCCGACCTCCATCCCAACTTCGAGGCTCTTTCTTTCGAGGTTTTGCTTCCTCTCGAGGACTCCGACTCTGAGGGTCTATATATTTCTCTGCTTGCACGGATTGTCGTTTCAACTCTTCATCCCGGATGAATTAACGATTCGCACTTTGTCAACATATCACACGCCACACAATGGATGCCCACGGACACGTCGATTCTCAGTGCGTATTATAATTTTCTCTTCTCGTTCTGGCTCTCTGTTCAACTCTCTATTCTCGAATTTAACCCATTACTTCCATCATCCCGATGAATTCCCGCCTTTCTTATGCTGACTTGCTGAATCAATGATCACCACTGACTTGGCCTCGTCTCATTTTTTTTTTGCACAGACTTGGAATTCACTACCCACCGATAGTCAATCACACGCTAAATGATTCGGTTGATTCGCCCTCTTCCTCCCCGCTTGACGGGAAGCCCCTCCCTCTCGGTAATAATCACAATGGTGATCTGAATGAAAATAGCCATAGAGATGGCAATGCCACTATCCCGGTGGACTCGTTGAACCTACGATCAGGGTCAGCTACGCCGACTGGCTCCGATGGGCGTATTCAACGTCGGACGTCCAGAATATTCAACCACACCGACCGACATGAGTACCGTTCGGATCGTCATGCTTCGTATTCCCGACACAAATCATCCTCAAGCTCGTCCTCCAGTGCCCAGCTGCTCGTGGCCAACGAGCGCCTCTCGCAGCAAGCAGCCTTGACGACATCCCTCCAGTCCCAACTCACCTCTCTGCTTTCCCTCCTGCATACCACACACCAAAAGAATCTTGCGCTTGCGCTCGAGCTCTCCCAGACGCGGGAGTCGCTGAAGCTGTATGAAGCGCAGCTGGAGATGGCGCAGCGTGAGGTGGAAAGGGCGGGTGTTATAGTGAGGGGAGTGGAGGGGAAGCTGAGGGAAGCGGAAGAGAGGGGAGCAAAGGAGAGGGGCCGCGTGAGGATGTTAGTGGAGGAGAGGGAGGTGGGTAGGGCGAGGGAGGAGGGAAGGAGGGAGGGCTATGAAGAGGGACTCAGAAGGGGGAGGGGGGCAGTAATTGGCGCGGAGAGGAGGGAGAGGGAGAGGGGAAGGAATGGTCGGGATGATGAGGACGAGCAATATGAGGAAGATGAGGAATATGAGGACGAGGTGTCGAGGGAGAGTTCTGCCGTCAAGGCCTCTACGGCTTCAAGGTTTGTTTTGTCATTCTTGATCGACCACAACTCTGAAACTCCTGGTTTTGTCATCTGAGCAGGTCGGGAAGAGATTACAACTCGATTCCTTCCTCGATCCCCGACGTCGCACCAATCGCGCGGACCCTTCCAGTCCCTACGGTCACAACACCTCAGCCTTTTGCCAATTCGCGCACTCAGCCGCAGCGATACCAGCCTCCGCCTCCACCCCCGCCTCCGCAGCAAACTCAGTATCAGCGCGCACAACACCCTACAACTCGTCCCCTATCCAGACAATCTCGTTCTCGCACGCCCTCAAACCCCCATCGACCCGCACCGCACTCGCAATCACAGTCCACCCTCGGACCAGAAGACATACATCCCATTCCGGTCTACAACCGCCCGGCCAGCCCCTCCGCGTCGCACCGCGGCATCGTCATTCCGCCAGACGGCTACATCCCCACCGAGGACAAGGACGGCTACATCACTCTACCGCCACCGCACGAGTTGAGCAGGCCAGTCGCCCCAAGTATCGCCCCGAGCGAGAGGAGTGAGCGCAGCTTTGGGGGTGAAGCAAGGAGCGTCGGAGGAAGGAGTACTGGTGGGAGGAGTTCTGCTAACCACCATCGGCATAATGAGGATGATACGTCTGATCAAGCTCCCCCTCCGTTACCGACATCGTTACAGCCATCTGCAGTTCCGCCTCCTCCCCAGCTCCAGATTCATACGGATGGTAACCCTGAACATAGGCGTACACGGTCCCGTGCAGGTACGAGTGTAACACCTCATCGCACTCCCGCCCCGCGAAGTCGCGCGATGTCCGATATCTCCCGCGGGTCGATGATATCAGATCTGGATATCCTCAGCCCGCCTTCTGAGCGTACTGGAGGTGGCGGACGCTCAGGGTCTCGGAATGGCTTTGGTGGGTTGTACGCTGCACCCGTAGGATCAGCAACAGCATCGATCCTGCCGCCGGTGGGAAGTGTACATGTAGGAGGACGAAGTGGCAGTGCAGTGGGGACGCCTGTCCCAAGTCTGCCTATATCGAGATCGAGGTCGCGGCAGAGGGAGAGCAGTGGTTTATCGAATGCGATCACAAACTCGCCGGACAATTCAAAGATGGTGGAGGAGTGGAGGAGGGGGAGCAGCGATGCAGGTGCCAGTCCGAGGTTGGTTGTTGCGAACCCTGATGCGGGTGAGGGGAGTGGAAATGATGTACGTTGATTTCTTTCTTTCTTTTGGTTTTCAATTACTTCGTTTCCGGCTAGAATTTCCTGTGGGCTGGGACCCATATTTGCTTTTCATCGCACATGATTTTTCCCCCTTTCATTTCCTTCGTCCAAGTCATCTATTGTTTCAGAGTGGATTCTGAATACCTCCTCATATAGAATCGCGCGCCTCGCTCAACAACACCCTCCAATCGAGTGCGTTCACGCACTCCCCTGATCTCAAGCGGCGGCCCACGCCGTCCTCGTGAGATAGTCATGCCTACACCTCTAGGCAATACACTTCTAGAATCAGCGAGTCAACCTGATCCAGGGAGCAGTCGAACACCTACTGCAGACTATCGACCTGTCGAGCGTACAAGAACTCCTCAAATCTATGGGCCACCTGCGCCTCGTGCAGCGATGTCTCCTACGAATCTTGTCACTCCGGTTTCACCACCTGTTGTACAAGAGCAGATTGGGGGGCCTAGTTCTCGTCCGAAGTCTCCCGGGCCAATGTCGTGGTTGAAGAACAGGATGAAGAGATCGTACTCGACCCCAGTACAGATCGAGGTTGAGCCTCCTGTGAGTCTCAAACAGGACTCCAAGATGAACTCTCCACTAACTAACTTCTTCTCCAGTCTGCTCCGTCCTCACATGCATCTCCCTCTGATACCATCGTGGACCCAGTCCTTCTCACACCAGATCACGCTAACCGGCCCCAGCTATTCCAGCAAGAGCTTATTGCTGAAGCGACCCACGGCGTCTCATTACTCCCATCGTCGACTGATGCTATCTCAAATCAACCAATCACAGTTGTCTTACCAGATGACCAACTACCTATAGGCTTCGTCGCAGAGACTCCCGTTATCCCACACGACGAGTTGGCGTTGCATATGACGGCCACCTATGGCCTGTTCCACGAAACGCCACCGACGAGCTACTTTGATCTTCCGAGACGATCGCAGTCGAGAGGAGCAGATGGGTCAAGTCAGAGGTCGAATCCCATTAACTTCGGTGATTATGGAACATATGCGTCCCCTGCACCCTTGAACAGGCCGATTTCATTGTTCTCCCAGGATGAGTGAGTCGGCCATGCCTCTCGCTTGGGGATCATGGAGCCTACATATGCAGCGTATTCCATGCCATCATGTCTTTTTCATCCATGAGCCACGCTTCTCCTCATGGTCGTTCCTCTGTATCGGTAGCCCATCAGACTTACGGGTACATTCAGCATTTGCACGCTATGGTTCGGGTGCTGCGTTTCTCTTCGTAACTTTTCTTCTCGTCTTTGTCTCGCATATCCAAGGACTTGATCCTCCAACTCGAAGCTCCTGAAGACCGGCAGCCTGTTGTCTTGCAGATCTTCAGACTGGTGATTGACAGTGATACTTACAGTTTCCAGTATATCTATTCCACACTTGTACCATCAGCCTGCATATCCTTTGTACTACCCTGTAATCAGTTGGTTTACGCACCCGCCGCCAGACAAGCGTCTTCACAAACGCCCGTTACGTACTCGAGTGATCGTAAACGTTATGACGCGTCTCGATCACCATACTTTGAGACAAGTTTTCGCCTGTTTTCGCTCGACGCCAACCTTACAGACCAAAAGACCCTCATCTTCGCATTCAACGGCCAGGCCCTTCTCAAAAAAATTCTCACAAAGGAAAAGTCAAGAATCATCTCGAAAAAAGTCCATGAAGGTTCGTTTTGCGTTCTTGCTTTTGAAACGTTGAGATTGGTTTGTGACCTGATGAACACTCATTCAGATAGCCATCGAGGGTTGCTGTCATGGCGAGCTTGACGCCATTTACTCGCACATCGCTCAGCTCGAGGCCAGGAACGGTTACAAGGTCGATCTTCTGCTTATCTGTGGCGACTTCCARGCTGTGAGGAATTACCAAGATCTGCAATGCATGTCAGTTCCGAACAAGTATAAGCAGCTGGGCGGTTTCTACAAGTGAGTAGGTAGGACAACGGGGCGTCGAGGATAGCGAAGAGCGACTCATGAACGTTCTCTCACAGATATTATAATGGGGAGGCCAAGGCGCCAATCTTGACGATTTGCATTGGAGGGAATCATGAGGCGTCGAACTACTTCCAGGAACTGTGGGTCTTTTCCGCAAACTCGTTGAACGGTTTGGGTTTTTACTCTTTCTTCTAGATATCATGGTGGATGGATAGCGCCTAACATCTACTTCATGGGGCACGCAGGAGTTGTGCAAGTGAATGGCATCAGGATTGCTGCTGCGTCGGGCATATTCAAAGGGCACGACTTCCGGAAAGGTATATCTTGTTCTGGCTCAAACTCACTCATCGCTGATGATTTCCAGGTCACTTTGAAAAAATGCCATACGATGACCAATCCCTTCGGAGTATCTACCATATCCGTGAATATAACGTCCGCAGACTATCGCTCGTGAGCATCTCCTGATTGCCTGGGTGAACCAACGTTCTTATCCCAACGATGAACCATCTAGATCTCCTCTCCCGACATCTTCCTATCACACGACTGGCCTTTGAATATCGAACAGCACGGCGACGTCGATCGTCTACTTCGTAACAAGAAACATTTCAAGGCAGAGGTCGCCCAAGGAACGCTAGGTTCTCCACCACTGATGGGTCTACTCACAACGCTGAAACCCAGCTGGTGGTTCGCCGCGCATCTGCATACGAAGTTCGAAGCAACTGTCTATCACGAACCGCCTCCTGAGCAGGCTCCTCCGCCACCGATTGCCAATCCTGACGAAATCGTCATCGACGACGAGGATTTTGACATTGCCCCTGCTCCTGCACAGGAGTCAGAATTCAAGGTAGAACCCGGTCCATCTGCCCTCCGTAACCCAGATGAGATCACCTTGAGTGACGAAGAAGATGCGGTAGTTGCTCCCCCTGCTCCTGTGGCTCCGCCGCCGGCCCCCTCTGGTCATTCAGAGACGAAATTCCTTGCTCTAGACAAGTGTCTTCCGAAACGAGGATTCCTTGAGGTAATCTTTTTTTTTCGTGCTCGGCAGTCGTTGATGAACGCAATACACCCAGGTCATCGACTATCCTACTCCAGCTGGTCATTCCTTGGAATCCACCACTCCAACCATCTCTTTAGACCCAGAATGGCTCGCCATAACAAGGGCTTTCCATCCGCTTCTATCTACGACGCGATTCCAACGCGGCTTTCCTCCGGAGACAGAGGCGAGAGACATGGTGCGAAAAGAACTGGAGTGGGTGATGAAGAACGTGATGGAAGATGAGAAATCGAAGCCGTTGGAAGACGTACAGCAGTTCGTCATGACTGCGCCTGGTCCTGACCTTGGGCAGAAACCACAGTTCTCGAATTTACCTCAACGTAAGCATCTTTCGCTTCCACTCGATCTACCTTCTCTCTATTCTCACATCTGACCCGCTCGATCCATTTGTCTGATATCCTTCTTTTGTTTTCTTCGTTTAGCTCCATGGTATCCTAACCCTCAAACTGAAGCGTTCTGCAAGACAATCGGTGTCACAAATAATGTTGGTTTTACGTCCCAAGCCCAATGATCCAGATGACTCGAGGCACCATCTCTATCACGAAAGTTCCCCTGCCACTTATCCTGTCGCTCTGCCACTGCTGCATGGTTGTGTATCTACTGTCCGAGGTCCCTGCAAGAGCACCCCCTCGCCTTACATCGTACGTTGACAGTGGATCTCACCAGACGTCACTGGTCCGGCCGCAAAACTCGGAGAAGCGTTACTGTAACCTCGAGATACGGTATCCTTTTGTCCGGCATATACTCTCCAGGGTGCCGAGGATCGAAGGGCACATTGATGAAGGGGTTATGCTGTCAGTAGCAATCGTACTTGCTGTTCCTTGTCGCTTGTACCTCTGTCTGGACCTTGTCATCGCATCGACACTTCGTTGTTTCAACTTGTGCGGTATGCGTTTTCAATAGACAACTTTGTTTCGAAGATAATGAAGATGTCCTTCACTAGCAAGCACCATCCGTGAAGAAAACTGGTGCATATCTTGATGATCCTCCTCGATTCTGTTTTCTCGATGAAGTTCCTGTTTCTTCAAACTTTGCCCCAGTCGCCTCCCTCATATTTGCCTGTTCCATCATCGATTGATCTTTGAGAGCTTACATATATTAAGGGCATTCAAGAGAGTAGTGGTTTCTATAATCTACAAGTCCGTGACCTCAGGAGAACGAAATGCAGTGTGCGTCATACTATGGAGTGACTTTTGCTGTATACTCGGTTACAGCTGGCTCAGCCGAGGCTTGCTGTTGCCACATGCTGTAATACAAACCTCCCAAACGCAACAGCTCGTCGTGAGTGCCTTGTTCAGCGACTTGTCCATCCTTCAGAACGATGATCAGGTCTACAAGTGTCAAACATCAGCATTGAGAGCCATAATGAGGTGCAAGAGCCAACGAACCTGCGTCAACGACCGTCCGTAGGCGATGCGCAATGAAGATGCTCGTGCGCGCTTTCCCCAGCAAGGTGTGGTCGATATTCCGCATCAACTCAAACTCGGTATGAGCATCTAGAGCAGATGTCTGTGAAGACCCATCAGCTTCACGAGTCTTGCGTGAAACAACCAAGAATGCTTACCGCCTCATCGAAAAACAAAATTGGTGGATCCTTCAGCAGCACACGAGCAACAGCCAACCGCTGCTTTTCCCCACCGCTAATCATCAACCCGCGTTCACCCACCTTCGTCTGATACCCCTCCGGCAGCCGCATAACCGTATCATGCACGTTCGCCTTCTTGGCAGCTTCCATCACTTCCTCGTCAGTGGCATCCAGGCGGCCATAGCGCACATTGTGCATGATGTCCGCATGGAAGAGCGGCGTATCCTGCGGGACAACCCCGATATTCCGACGTATGCTCTCTAGCTGCACATCATGGATGTCCTGGTCGTCGATGAAGATCCGTCCGGACTTGGGGTCGTAGAAACGGAAGAGGAGCCGCAGGACGGTTGACTTCCCACACCCTGATGGCCCGACTATGGCGACCTTCTTTCCGGCGGGGACTGAGAAAGAAAGATCGCGGAATATGGGTCGGTCGGGATGGTAGCCGAAGTTGACGTTTTCGAAACGGAGAGAACCACCGTTGAGATTAAGGGGACGGGAGCCGGGTTTGTCCTGGTCAATCGAGAAGGTGACGTGTAAGGGCAAGATCAAAAAAACTGAAGAGAGGAAATATACCGGTGGAGGTCGGTTCTGTTCACGAAGCTGGAACAAGACTTCCATATCAAGAAGATTTTGTCGCATCTCGCGATATATCGTTCCCAGGAAGTTCAGAGGCATCGATAGCTGGAAAATCAGTTGGTTCACCATGACGAGGTCGCCGACAGTCATGGTGCCTGTAGACGCATAAGTGTCTGCTTCGGAGAACAAGAAAGAGAGTCAACTCGCCATTCAGTACCCCTTGCGCAGCCATAAGCATCGTCATGGTCAGTGCGCTCGAGAAGATGACGTTCTGCCCCGAGTTCAAGAACGACAGAGACGTGGTGATTTTCACGGAAGACTTCTCGTATTCCTTCAAATGGCGATCATACTCTGCGACTTCGAATTTCTCATTGTTGAAATACTATCTGAAGGGATTAGCAAATGTTACAGAAACAAAAATGGGAGGAGGAAGTACCTTGACTGCCTCAAAGTTCATCAGCGAGTCGACAGCGACAGTTGCTGCTTTATTATCCGCTTTGTTAGCCTGCCGACGGAATTGTGTTCTATCGAATGTCATATCAGTGTGCGTTCCAGTTATAAGACGGCTGCTTCACTGACCGCCAAGAGGTTGTTCGAACAGTAAACCACGTATATGCCGCTAGTGTTCCAGCCGTAATCGCAGCAAAGTCCCATCCAAATTTGTATGTCTAGAAACACCATTAGAATGATGCAAGGAATCTTGTTGGAGACCGAATCACCAAGATCCCGCAAACCATAGAGATCTCCAGCGCAGTCGGAACTATACGGAAAAGGATAGCTTGCAGCAGGAAAGTGATACCCCTTGCAAAGAACTTCAGTACGGAAATAGAAAGCGCATGACATAACATACTTCGTACCCCGGTCGATTGCTCTGGTTAGCCCACCCGTCTGCCGCGAGAGGTGAAACCGAAGGTCCGTGTGCATAAGCTGCTCAAACGTTTCCCGTGCCACCCTCCGTATAGCCCGCTGCCCGATATTGGCGAAGGTCGCATTCAGCAGCTCCCCGAATACAGTGGCACCGACCCGCGCTGCGCCATCTGCGAGAAAGAATAAATTCCGAGTGAGACACAACGTGTCAACATGATTGCGCACATCCAAGAATCAGCGAGCCAGCGACGACCCATACGGTGGACGTAGCCGCAATATCCAAGTTCAGAGCGTCGATCACGTCTTTGAATATCA
>CEMG01181776.1:0-10662 GCA_001179705.1 Baeospora myosura
TACCCACCAACGATCATAGCTCTCCTTTGGACATCAACTATGCCTTCCTTCCCCTGGTGCGTGTATCCCTGCGCGTACTGCAAAAGCTTCCCCTCCCAGACATCAACACCGACTTCTTCGATGGTCTCTTGGATATATACGATGATGTGTGCGCCCTGGATAAACTCTTGGGACCCGCTGGGTTCAAAACCCCGATCTTTGTCGACGGAACTCTTCGCGATTTGCGTAGCTGTGCGAACACTTCGAAAGAATTTGAATTCCTGTTGACTTACGGTGAGTTTGTTATTGCCGAATTGGCATGCAATCCTCAATTCTCATACATATTTCCATTCAGCAGAGTCTAAGCATATGAAGCGCCGGGAATTCGGACTCGATATGCACAGATCGTGCTCCATATGTGAAACAGACAGATCAAGATTGTACGATAGATGGATGAAGGTACATTGGGTGCTTTCGCCATCTAGAACAGTCCGAAAAGGTGAATTTTGGCGTATGGATGAGTATATCGAGGCTGCTCGAGGATTTCAGAGTCCATGGGGGTGGACTCCAGTCCCTGAAACGAAGAATGATGGTCCAAAGACGGTCGTATTCTTTAAAGGCGGGGACACAAGCCCGACAAGTGCAGACCTGTACAAAGCTGCGCCGGAAGTTGGAGGAAGATAAATTGGAATCACGGTTTGAATCTACCTTGAATCAGAGTCAGTCATATCCATTCCAACTCGCGTCTGCGGATACAATTACAGCTAGGACATTCGAAGTTCACGCATAAAATCCACAATATTATCCAGGGATACTTCACGGATATCAATCCAGCTTTCCCGTCCTTCATCACCTATACCTGTTTCGCTGTTGCTTGAATTGGGCAAGGGAATGCGAGTAAAGTGAACAATACTCACTATTCAAGTGTCTTCCTGCATCGAAGCCCCAGTCCCCAATGATCCGACGTCTCGAATGAGGATCATAGACCCAAACTTCGGGGATCAAATCACTACGAATTCTCTTCAACTCCTGCATTGGAAGACGATAGTCGAATTTGGCAGCAAAGCTTGGGTATAAAGCAAGCTGTTTGAGAGACGTAATCAAGTTGGTTTGGTCACATAGTGTGGTGATGAATTTCAGCGTTGATGCCTTGGGGCATTGTAAGATCAGGGTCTGGATTGTGGGTAGCCCTTTCAGCAGATGTAGACACGTGTCGTCAGAGAATGACAACGAGGAAACTCGAAGCTTTGTGATGGAGCACTGTGAGCGGTCGATCATGTCCAGAAGTGCTTTGGACATGGGAGAAGGAAATGTGCCGCATGAAATATCAAGATATTGGAGCGAAGGAAGTGAGAGATGCTTCAATAGTCCATAATCGCATGGAACGAAGGATGCTAGGTACAGAGATCGTAGACGCTCGAGCTCCAAAATAAATAGGGGATTTGTTGGTTCGACGGAGGTGCACAAAAGGCCGGATAAGCTTTGGAGGTTTGGCATAAGGGTGAGAGCTCCCAAAATAATCGAAATGGATGGCTCGTAATGGAATTGATACCGAGTTATCTGAGACAGTGGGAGTTTGCATGAACGGAGTGTTTGTGGGCTCATAGTTACTGTGCGCAATGTAGGAGCGGTTTGGAATATGTCTAGCGCTAGGAGGCTGGACTCATCATCGGACTCAAGCACGTCAACGATTGAGATCGTGAGGTGGAGAGTTTGGAGGTCTTCAAACGAGCCCACCATACTGGACAGAACGTTGCGGAACGGCGAAAGACAATGTAGAGTAAGTCGCTTCCATCGTGGAGAGGTGGGAAGTAGTATCTGGAGGAGCGAGTTGCTAGAAGATACCTCCCGACACGCTGAGTAAAGTGTCACAGATAGAGGATGGGAAGTTGATCTGTGGAGCTGAGCAGCTAGGTAGAATGCGAGTTGCTGAGATATATGTGCAGGTAAGACGTCGCTGCCACCTAAACCGATTATGATACGGACATAGGACCATAGCCGTGGCAAAGCCAATGCTACGGACCTCCATCGGCTAGATACTTGACTGATCCTCCATGGTATCTGGTGTGAATCAAGAGAGCTTGGTCCAGACCAGCCTTTGTCTTCCGCCTGAAGGTCCCCATTTGATGAAAGGAAGATCTCCTCGAGTATATCGGTCGGGAGGCGGCGCATAGGATGGAGTATGATGCTGCATTCATCGATGACATCCTGCAGCCTCTCCTTCTCTTGACCGAGAGAGATCAATGCTCGTTGCATTGCTGAGATCTTCTCCTCTAGCTGTGTCAGGTCCTCTCTGCATTGCGCTCGGAAGTCCATCATGCATTTCAGCTCATGATCTGACGGAGACTCGTTGGTGTACATCAGACCCGGGTCTGTCTGTGAGCGAGATTGCGCCTGACCGCTTTCTATACCCAACTCAGTGTATATGTTGCTGTTTTTGACTGTCATTCTGTAAGGCATTCAACGCGGTTTGAGCGCGAGCTCTGTAAGTAGGTGCCGAATAATCAGGAAATGGCAAAATCGGGTCGTAACTATATATTCGGCGACACTGCGATATATCAGCCGGGACAGAGTGGGTCATGGTACTAGACGAGTACCTTTAAATATCACAAACGTTGCAGCAACGGTTCAGTACTTCAAAGCTTCAGCTTCAGTAGTGACCCTGAGTCCTGTTGATGAATGAACATGGATCGAGTTCAAGGGGTTCGGGAGAGCACAACCGTTGATCCGGAAAATCCCGGATATTTTCTCCTTGACGACGTTCATCGACCATCGACCCATTCCCTCCCTTTCCTCCTCATGACACCACTGGCATCCATCACCATGAGGGCACCTTCACTCTCCAGTTATAAATGCTTCAATTTTCGTCTCGTTGCATAGTTCATACTGGCTTGACTATGTCATCTCTCGTTCACGTTGCACTCGGGGAACAGCCGGAAGTTGAAGGTGTTTTTCGTCTAGGAGAAGGCCATGCAACCCATGCGAAGGTCTGTGCTCTCGAGTTTTCTCGTCGAGGATCTAGCCTAGTTTACTGACTCACATCCGTCCAGTGGTTCACCGGCTCACCGACGAGGTTCAGTCTAGTAAGGCGCACGAAATCTTCCACGTCGGCTGTTTTTCTTTGTGAGTTGTCCTCGTATCAGAGTCTATCAGATACAGTACTCATTTGCTCTGTTCGGGAACAACAGGATATAAATTCATCCTCTTTTCCTACATGGCACCGTCGCTTCCGTCCTACATGCTTCCTTTCCATCGATCAGGTCAAATTCATCCCGCAATGGAATGGTCAGGAGAGCCCGGGGTCTCGCAGATAGTTCCTCGAAGAGATCGCTTGTGATTGAGGCCGAGGGCCTGGCGATGTCATTCGAGGGGTAGATGTGACCGTCTGAATGCCGCAGGTCCACGTCTTTTCACTGTCAGAGAAGACTGGTAGTCGAGTTGGTCGCTGGTCGATGCTAGGCTTCCTGGTATCCCACGCGCCGTCCTGCGTGGTGTCGATGCGCTCGCATTGTCGAGTGTCATGTCCCATCTGCCACGTCATCACACTTCCATGTCCGACATCCCAGATGGATGGCCAGCCACAGCTGTATGCTGTCCATATCTTCGTCAGAATCCCGCCGCTCAACGCTCTCCCGCACCAATACTACCCCGTTGCAAATGACCCATTACTAGCTACGATCTTCGCTCATCCTCATGAAATCACATCTACCTTGCCGGGGCCTTTCGGGGGCGCAATACCTCGAATCTCAGCTTCGCCCTCATGCACACCTCCAGAGCCGAATTTGCAAAAAGTGCCACCTGTTGAAGGCGTTCATCTCATCCTGGCGTTCTGAGGCTCAGATCGCCTATGCCACCAGAGTCAAGGAAGCGCATGGGCCACTTTCTCTCGGGGTCTTCTTCATTGATGCAGAGGAGATCTCATGTTGCGAAATCGGGTAGATTGGGCTCAGAAGGGGTAGATGGGATGGTCGTTGGTGTGGTGTTGCATGGTCAGGAGAAGATGGCCTTGTCTTGGTCGCACATCCAAGCCGTTCTTGCGGCGATGGTAGTGAGTCTAGGGAGGATCTGTTTACTTTCCGAGACGACAATACATCGATGCATAACCATCCGCGCCCCTGAGTATAGTGCCACTGTAGCAAACACTATACCTCAGACAGGCCCGCGTTCGCGGCGTTTGATAGGCTTTCTAGTCGGGGTTGGTTTCTTCGTTCTGTAGAGTTGAACAGCAGGCCATGATAAGGCGAGGTTCACCTAACGCGAAGATTTGCTCGATCGCTGTGTTCAAGGATCTCCGTCAGCCTCCACCGTCAGCCTCAGGTCAAGAGGCCGTTATAAGACGGCTTTTGTTTCTCCCATAATTGGTTTCGTCGACCTTTGTGACTTTCGCTGTCTAGTTCCTTGGACACGAACTCGCCTTTCATGAGATTCACTACTCTACCCTTGTTGGCTCTTGTGACCGTGGTTTCTGCAACGGCGAGCAGAGAGATACCCGTAAGCTCTGTCCCACCGTCAACTACCATCATCGCTGACGCCTCTCTAGAAACTCATTGCTCGCGGCACAACGGGCGACTCCACGTGTGGGACGGTGAGTGGCCCGGGCTAATCCGTCAACATGACATCTCACAACTCTTCTTACGCAGAATATGTGCGTCTCCGCGACGGTAAACGGGCCAACAGTCGATTGTACGTCGTTTGTGTTGAACATTGAGTAGCAGGTGTGGAGGCTGACCCACATGCTTTTTAGACGTGCTTTCGAGTACAGGGAAAGCACAACCTGGATGGATGGCGGTGTAGGCTTCTTACCCTCGTTCGATAATGCCATACTTATTCTCCATCATAGCGGCTTCGGGAGTCATATGGCTGGGAGCCCTATGGTTATAATGTGGTCAAATTCGGACGGAACCATAACACTGTCCCAGCGAAGCGCGTCTTCCGAAGTGCAGCCAAAGCTGGACAGCAATCCTCCGAGAGTTGCTTCACTTCTGACAAACCTTAGCTCGGTACGACTCAATGTGTCTTATTCATGTGTGAACGTGCGATACTTACAATTTCTCCCTGTCGTATAGACAACGGGGGACATCAAATATGCTTTCACTATCGACGTATGTTTCCCCGATTTCTTCGCCATTTCTTGCATGACAATCTCTCCATTAGGCAAACAATGAAACTTCACAGGACATCATCTATTCGTTCGGGGCCATAAATCCCGATTCATCAGCCACAGATGCGAGCCTTCGAAAGCATATCGATTTTGGTATTGCAACCCTAGACCTCACAAAGGACTCTGCGTCAACGAGCGATTCTCCAACTGACAACAAGAGTACTTTACTTCCTTTTGAGCGGTTGATTGTCGCCCACGCCATCTTCTGTGTCGTCGGCTTCCTCCTGTTCCTACCCGCCGGTGCTTTATTGGCGCGTTATCTCAGAGTCGTCTCCCCTAGATGGTTCACGGGTCATTGGATTTCCCAATTAGCACTCGGTATGTGCTACTCTCCGAGAAAAGCATACAATGACGTACTAATTCATCTCAGCCGGCCCACTCATAGTCGTTGGCGTTGCTTTGGGTATACGATCCGTGGTCAGCTCAGGATCGCGTCAGCTGGACACAACCCATAAGGTAAGCGATACCCGTTTGTTCGAGTACGCAAGTTCGACATTCTCACACCGGTAAACCACCAGAGATTAGGTATCGCCCTCTTCCTCCTCTACGTCTTGCAATGTGCCCTGGGCTCCCTTGTCCACTGGATGAAACCGAAGAATTCAAGAACTCGCCAACCTCAGAACTATGTCCACGCCGTGGTGGGGCTACTCATAATCGCATTGGCGTTCTATCAGGTCCGCACCGGGTATCATTCGCAGTGGCCAAAATCCACCGGCAGGGGGCCTCTTCCGAGAGGCGTCAATATCGTTTGGTATGTTTGGGTTGTGGTGCGTGAAAATTCTTTGTCGTTGTGGGCTTACGTACTGACAGCGTTGATCATGTAGCTTATCCCGGTGATTTATGCAATGGGCCTCGCATTGCTTCCCAAACAGTTGAGGCAGGAAAAAGGCTTGAAAGTTCAGCATGTAAACGACAGCGATACGGACCAGTCCGATATGCAGCAGATAACGTTGTGATCCTCGATCCTGTCTTTGACTCCTTTAATTGTTGCTATCTTGTCTTTCCTTCTCGTAGAATTCGAATAGAACTGCTGAATTTATATGCTCCTTTCTCTCTCTCCGCTTCCGCTCACAAACGTTACCCATGCTGACAAAATATTTTTATTTTACACGGTACACGACCCTCCTGATCATTCAAGAGAATCGGCTGTCATACATAGCTCATGTTGACGTTATGTTTCCACGAAGCTCGCTCCAACCCGGTGCTTCCACTATTGCGATTTTTGCAGACTTGCTTGAAGCCACGACTGCCCGTTTGTTGAGCTCGAGTTTGGCAAGCTTTGCACCCGATGAATCTAAAGCAAGTGAGCTTGTTAAGGCATGACATGCACGCATACTTCGATCAACTCACTCAGTGCCCACAGAGATAGCAGAACTTCGTTCTTCCCGTGATGGTTGAGAACTCCTTCCGGGATTGGATAGCTCGTTTGGGGGCCAAGGGAAGATAAGAATCTGTGCTGGCTTTAGAGGCTTTCGTTCGCAGAAAAATTCATCAGGACATACCTTCCGAATTGCCAACCATTGACATAGATAAGAACACGATGAGGATTGGCGCTGTCTAACTCGAAGTCAAACGCCAGCGGAACATCCGAACCGGATGGCAAGTCCAAAGTGAATGTGGTGCGGTAAGCTGTTACTCCCGGCTTTGCCAGTCCGCTGTATGGGGTGCACGACGAATTCCAAGAAGAGGCATCATATCCAGGGAGATGCGCGCCTAATGTGAGGTACATGTTCAGAATCTATGACACTTATATCGAACTCAAACAACGCACCAGTACGTTCAAACCACCAGCCTCCTTCGTTGTAGGGGCCTCGTACATGATCTGGAGCGTTTTCTCCACCGACGTCTGTCGCCCCAAGCATTGTCAGTACAGATAACGATGCACCGGTAGTATCCGTAAGGTGACTTACTCCCCGCCACTTTCCATGAACTGAAGTCATTTTCATTGTCAGATAGTAATTTGTAGCCCCTGATACCTCGTGGAGTTTTGAACTCGTCGTCGATGTTATCTGTAGCCTTTTTCAGTGGTAGTCATCGTAGAATAAGGAACCAACCTACAGTCTTGATTCATTCCGGTCGAATCATGAATAATTGTGAGGACTGTTGCACTGTTAGTACTTGTCTGGAATTACATAAAGACAAGCGAGAATGCTCACCGTTGTCTCCGTCGTTGACCTGTTCTTTGGTGAAGTTAAAGGTAGGCGAGAGGATGTCAACTCCGCTCTGACTATGGGACGATCCTTGTCCCGATCCCAGGAAGTTATCATTCAGGAACGCAGAATAACCGAATGAATATCCGCTACGACGGAAGATCAGCAAAAGGTATCTTGTGAAAATAAGCTATGTACCCCTGTATCGATAGTTGGACTCCGGTGGCGGAGCCGTTAAAGTGACCACGCCAAACCCATTGTCCTGGAGGAATCAATGAATCATGCTGCGACCGCAATACTTATATGAGGGGTATTTACCTGAATGGAAGCCATATCTGGCCGGGTTCAGGAGTAAGCAAAGCAGAATTACGTAGATAGGTATCAACTCACTCGCTCGAGTATAAGACGTTCTAAAATCTGTAATAAGCGGACGCTCCTGTCTGTGAAGTAGAGAACTGACCTTTCCGTTTGTTGGTTTTTGTGGTCTCTGCGTACTTGTCTTGTTCGCATCCACCCAGTCACTGTCATCGAAATCCGGAGCCAACTCGGGAAGGGAGTCGGCACAAACCCAATCCAGTTCCTCCAAGACAGGTACCTCCACCTTGTCGAGAGTTCCGGGGAGAGACACAGACCCTGTCAGCCCCCCGAACTCACTCTCACTTACGTCTACGGCGACGCCATTCCAAGTCACGCTGGATATACTGGAAGGTGCGAAGATGTCGACGACCGTGGTGGAATTGAGGTCTCCTTTGAGGGCAAGTGTCGAGCCGTTGATAGCAGCAGAACGAACAAGGTAGGCCCCGTGAACTAGAACAGAAGGCACCTCAGGTGAGAGGTCATAGTGGTCATGTCCGCTACCAGACGTGATATGAGGGGCCCAGAAGCCGGATGCCGTTTGCTTATCCGCGACGATGACACGTTTGTCACCGAAAGTGAAGATCGAAAGACCGGACGGTGTTCCGGAAAGAGTGATGATCTGTTCGTGATCTTAGTGTTGTTGTAGGGGGTGCAGGGATGAGTGGACGAACCTTGCCGCTTGCAACAGCGGAGATGGATGTCGATCCTTTGCTGGTTACATTGCTTCCCGAATCAGTAGAAATGGCGGCCTCTATATATTGACCTTCCAGCGCGTACAAAACGATTGTATCGGTCTGAATACAAACGAGTTTTTAGCATCATGGAGGCGCATTGAGAACATTGACTCGTACCTCATCATATGTCAACGATGTCAGGACCTATGACCATAATGAACGAAAACACTCAATTTTAGCTCAAACGGACAAAAAAGAACGAAATACCTCAGCAGTCGAATACTCCAATGTCGAATTGCCGAATGGATAGTTCGCCACGAAAATCTTCGACTCTCTTCCCGCCAAAGTCGAGGTCCCATTCTTTGGAATGACGATCTCACCCTCAGAGGTCGTGTTGACCCTTAGCGTGAAATCCGTATGCGTGGTCTTATTGTTGGTAACTTGGCGTACGAAGTAGAAGTTAGCACCGCTTGAAGGAGAGTGGAGGTGCGTGGTGTAGATGTCCTTTGAGTCGCTGTATGCTGAGCCGAGTCCGACGGTACCGTTTCCGATACGCCCAGCGAGGAGATAGTCGGGGGAAGAATGCAGGAAGTATGCCTGGAGCTTGAGTTCGTCGTATTTAGGAGTGAGGGTGCGGTCTTCACGGATAGCCTGGGTTTCTTAGGGTGTTAGACTCAATCACGAGAGGTTCTCAGTATACAATACGTACGGCGCCATAGCTATAAACAAGTCGTTTGTCAGAGTTGCGCAGAAATGGAGCAAGTCAGTCACTCACTCGTAACTGGAATAGATCGTATGGGTATGCATGTTCCCCCAGTTGGTTCCACCTTCGAGAACAATGAGATTAAGGGCTTGTTCGAGAAGACTAATCGAAGCCCCATACCGTATGTCATATACAGGTTCTGGATGGCAGCACCCGCCGCATAGTTGTTCTACATTACGGTTTAGTATGGGCGCCGAGTTGGATATGAGTGAGTTCGCACCTTATAGTATACCTGTCCGAGGATCATAAACCTTTCGATCAGCACCATGAGAACATTGAAAGCTCACGTTTGCGAATTGCTCGTTGATAAGTTTATAACACGATTCATAGCTTGGGCCAGACCAGTACGAAAAAGCGCCACCTACGAAGGCAAATCGTTAGCCAGTGTTACAGCCGGGGCCATGGACATAAAAGAACAAACCTTGCCATTCGAACAAAGCGAGAGGCTCAGCAGGGTTCCATTTCTGATGACTTGCATCGTGCTCTGAATGATGTGAGGGCGACGTTCAGAGATGCTTTACTATTCGTGATGACGACTGACGGGTAGAAAGTTCTGTCCACACTTCCGGGTTGTCGCAGTCGAATCCCAGTGGATACCTTATCCCGAATCGATGAGATTATAGTTCAGCATAAGCATTACGAACGTACCCATCCCATCCATATCTTCAAACGGCAAGATCAGCTCTCATACTGACAAGAGAAAGCGAAAAGAACTCACAGATCGACTTTTCCCAATCCCTTCTGCGAAAATTGACCCAACGCATTCCTGTCGTTGTGAATCGTGGGCACTTTCGTTATTCCGTTCGCACGGAGGGTGTCGATGATGTCTTGCATATGCTCGTCGAGGCCGGAGATCTTTGCTGTCGCGCTTGTGTAGAATTCATTTTCGCTCTGTACGGCTTTGGATACACGGAATGAGACGAGTCGAGCGGGGAAGTTACGGTCAAAGGTTTACCTATGACTGGTCCATCGGGATACTAAAGAGCGAGAACGCATTAGTTCGGAGGGTAGGTGAAGGCGTGGAGTGCATACTTGGAAAGGGGCAGTCTCTTTGGCGAATTGTTCCATACTGCATGACCTATGAGCCAAATCTTGTGGAGTAGAATAGCCAAACACGCGTACTAGGGAAGCCATGCTTCTTTATAATCCGACGCATTCGTCCTCGCCAATCCAGCAATGTTGGTGACCCAACCAGGAATTCCACCTATAACGAGCATCAGACTTCGTCGGGCATCTCGAACTACGCAAGGTACCCACCGCCAGCCGTCTCAGCGTTGACATACGGTCTATACGTTGATGTATCAGACAAACATGGACTACAAAGACTCGTATAATGACGTACCCAGGTCGCACAATGACCAGTATTCCCACTTCCTTCGCCACCTGGTAGAATTTCGCTAGGTCATTGTGTTCGGTGAATCGTACTTCCCTCGAATTCGGAGCGGACAGTCCCCAATGCCCTAAATCCGAGTTGTCAGCGTACATAGAAGAACCAATTACTTGGATGACGCACAATACACGGAGACTCCATTGAATCCAGCAGCCTGTATTCGGATTATGAAGAGCTAGGGTGTGATT
>CEMG01181778.1:353-17827 GCA_001179705.1 Baeospora myosura
GTGTGATCAATCTCAGGTCTGTCCTAGGTCTGTCGGTAGCGCCTAGCCCGTTCATGATCTTTCCTCGAGGCTGATGCAACGCGCCCTGAACTCGTCCAATAGTATCACGTGTAAATCAGTACTATAGACATCCAGTGCTCTTCGGTGCTGGTGGTTATGGACATCAACCCGACTGCGATGTCCTATATACTATAAGCAGTGTCAGCATAGATTCTTGTGAATTATACCACAGGTTGACCGACATCGTATCGCTGGACCTACACCTACTCATCCAAAGGTATACATTAATATAGGGTGTTCCTCCGCCTCCAATCCGAGTTCCAATGGTTGCCAAGAAATTACGCCTTCTGTATGAAGTCCGGCTCATCGATAAATATATGATCCACATCCTTCCATTCCGCAGTTCCATTTTTCTTCTCATTCCAGACCCTCTCTCGTTCACGCCAGTACTCGAGACCCCCATCGACCCTGGACGGTGTCCACACCCTCTCCCCTGTATCTCCATCAGTTTCAGCGTTGAACCAGCGCGGCCGATGTGGTTTTAGCCTCCCCTCCTCCCGTGCCTTCCGCGTAGCTCGCTGTTTTTCCTCCTGGGCATTCTTCAAGCCATTCGCTTCCTCGTATTTCCCTAGCTCAAATGCTCGCTGATCAGGTCTCAAACGACAATCTGTCGGACAGAGATACGGTTTGAGCGTATCCTTCGGACAATCGTTGAGAGTGATCGCGAAAGGTGTCAAATTGAATGGGGATCCCTCATGCTTTTCTGAATTGCGCCAGAGAAGGATATTCTGCGGGGACGCAGAAGGGGACGCGGGACCGCTGATGGCGGCATCGGGGTGCAGGAAGCCTGATCCAGCACCGACCTGGCGCGCGATAAGCTGCGAGTTCCAACGTCCTGCAATTTCGTAGGCGATGTTTCCTGAGGCATCGAGCACTTGACCTGCAATTTCGTATGCGTCCTTGCCACGCCATCCTCGTGGTTTGAAGGTCAGGATGCACTTGTCTTTGGTACGATGATTGACGACCTATGAGTGTATTCTTGAGTAAAACGAGAGTAATATAAGACTCAAGTCAACGAACCGTCATTTCACCATAATGATCAATAGTGGGCGAACCAAGAATGAACCCAGAAACGTTGGTAGTTACTTTCTTCCAGCTATAATGCTCGACGACTTTGCCCGCAAGATGTTTCCTATTTGCCGGGGGATGCCCCGGGGCGAATTCTGAAGGAAGCAGCAGCTCGGCATGCGCAACACCAGTAGGACGAATTTCGAACGATTTGCCCATAAATTTGTTTTGAGCGTCAACCTAGAACAGCCAAGCATGAGCACCTCCTCAAAAAGAAATAACGCGGACGGTGTTACCTCGCCGTAATAGTGCCAAGAAGGTGATTCAGCCCAACATGCGGAAATCGGGGGGTGATGGCTGACTTGTTCAGAGACGTATCGGAACTCCTTATCGAATCGTACATATTCAAAAGTTTCGCCCTGTCATTGTAATTTGTTCAGAGTTCGTCGAATAGGTACGGACAGGGAAGGCACCTACCAGCATTGGATTGAAGGGTTTCGCGATACGACCTATCGTAGACGAATAGTTTGACATGGCAAACGCTGCGACAAATGCTATACGACGAAGAGGGTCTGATTCACCTACAGCAGCGTCAACTGCATGCGATACAGGGCACCCTATTAGTCAAAGCTTCATCGACGCAACACGAGGGTACTCACGACATTCCGTAAACTCCATATCTTCCGCCTGAATATAACAAGGTGACCAGATGAGGGAGGTGCACACAAGTAGCAGGATAGAGTAGCTTACCATTCTCTGCAACATACTCGTAGGCTCATTGAAAAACACGGGAAAGCTGATCTTGGTCAAATCCTTCCCAATACTATGCTTCAGGACCGACCATAGACTAGTGCTAGGTCGCTCATTCTCAAGGTTGAGCCTCGCACGAAGATTTCGATAGGATTCGTACGGTTCCGAAACGAAGCCGATGGGGAGTGGGCCATCCCTTTGCGACGGACTTTTCAGTGACTCTGAAACGACCAAGTTGGGAAGGGTATTGGATTCGATGGCATCAAAGAACTCGTCCTCTTCATCCGTGTCGTAAATGGTTTCTGTTTCGGCAGGATTAACATCGCGGGCGTTGATGGACGATACGGTCACGGTTTCTTGTGTCAAAGAACGTGATGGGACTGGAAGAGATTGAGGGGTCTTGAGTGTCTCGGATTGTGCAGGTGAGAGTGCCACAGGTGACGGGGACCGTTCCTCAAAGATCGAAGCCGGTCTCGCGAGCAAAGACGATCTTCCCTTCACAGTCCCCATTCCGTCCGGACTACCAAACCCTACACTTGAATCGAAGAACCGACTCCCTCGATTCCGACTCCGCATCCTCAACTCCTTCTCAAGCGTCTCGCCCTCCTTGACGACCGTCGCCAGACTCTCCTGCCATATACTCTGCCGCTCCTTCTCCTTCTCCAGCTGCTTCTTCCACCACTCCTCCCTCTCGCTCGCCATCTGCATGTACTCATTCATCATCCCGTGCACCATACCCAGCGACTCCTTCAACGCTGTCTTCAGCTCGCTCGACCGCTGCGGCGCCCCCGGCGGCAGCGCCAAATTCGTCAGCAGCTGCGACGTGAGCTCCATCTGCGCGGCCATCGAGTTACCGTGCAGGTCGAAGTTCGATTCATGCGGAGGGGTCTTAGTCGAATCCGCAACAGACGATTCGTCGTTCGGGTCGTCCTCGTCGTCTGCATCATTGTCTTTCCCAGCCTGGTCCTCGACCTGGTTGAGGTCCGGGCTGACATCCCCGCCCCCAATCGAGCTGTTGCCAGACTCCACCTCGCTCGCTGCGCCTCCACTTGGGCCGGTGGTGTGCTGCCTCCTGAGACTTCCCATCCCCAACAACGACACGCTCGACATGCTAACCCTCGTCGACCGCACAAACGCAGTCTTCATCAGCCCACTCTCGTCGCTTTCCACGCTCCGCCGCCTTCTCTCCCCGTCCGTTCCCGTACCGCTGTTGTTTCCGCTCTCGTTGTTCTCCCGCTTGTACCACTCGATGCTCTTGCTGATCGCCTGTGTCCACCTCGATGCCTCAACAGGGTGATTTGCTTTCATGTACCATTTCTGCACCCCGGAGTTGTGGCCCCGCGAGGGCGTCGAGTGCACTTCGAAGCGGAGGCGGTCTGCGCCTGAGATGGAGGTTTTGAGAAGGGCGGTTTTCATGGAGATGGAGCCACGGCTGGCGACGGTTTCGTCTTCCTGGTGGCGGTAGTCTATGCAAGATGTGAGCGAGGTGAGAGAGTTTGGAATAGACGAAGACTTACACGATAAGACACCCGCTTTGAGAACGAACCACCGGGTGTTGTAGCCCTTGGCAACGTTCGTGTATTTGTTCAGATAGCCCTTGAGTGATGGAGGCTCGGATAGCGGTGCCTCGATGAGCGTTGTATCGTGATTGGCAACTATAAAAAATCGATTAGCATGAATCAAATAGGAAGCACTGAACAGACATACATTGTCGTAGGAAAACTCTGACGCGATCATCCTTCCCAGCACCCTCACCGGCCATCTTGCCCCTCCTGTCGCGGACAAACACGTCCGCGCCCGACCGCACGGCGAGTTCTATGAGACGGAGATCCTTGTGTTTGGCTGCCTCGTGCAGGAGGGACGTCCCGTAGTCGTCGTCCAGATACGACAGGTTGACGAATCGCACCCGCGGGGACTCGAGGAGAGTGAGGAGGGCACTGGACGGCGGAGAGGATGGTGCGGACATGATGTAGCTGTGCAGCAGCGAGCGGTAGGACGCGTTGAGGAATGCACGGGAATCTGTCCTCGTTGGCATCAGCTACGGTGCCATGTCGAAGAGAAGAATACGCACCATCGATAACACGATGCACCTCCTTCCCTTTCGCAACGTCTTTGCACGTCCTGCCTTGTGAGTCCCGCAGCGTGTCGTCGATGCCATCCTGGTCTAGCAGGAGGTTGACGATATCGGCTCTTGCCAGCGATGCAGCGAGATGTAGGGCGGTGGTTCCGGAGCCTGGTGGGTGGACGCCGTTCGGAGATATTGCGCGGTGCGACAGAAGCAGGCCGACGGTCTCCGCTGGAGAAAGATGATTAGGTTACACTCGCCACAGCGCAAGTCGTCATACGCACCTGTACCACAACGAATGGCTAAATGCAGAGCTGCAGCACCAGTATCCAGAGCTCCTTCAGATGATTTGCGCTTGTCCTTGCCAATCTCGGCAAGAAATGGGTGGATTGTAGCGGGATCGCCTGTGTGACGACGTGAGACGACAAGTATATCAGAATGACTGATACGTACCACTGCGAAGCGCTGATAAGAGCTTGACTTGGTATAGGGGTTCATTAGAGCCTGTATGAGGTTAAACGACGAATTTCGTTGCCATTCCAGCGAATGAATTGAGAGTAATGAGATTCCGCGTACTTTCTGAGGTATGGCTGGTGGTAGATGCCATGTTGGCCGTTTGGCTCCGTTTCACTTGTCGTTGTGCAGTATGATATACAGATTATGTCGTTATCCCCAGGAAAAGATGAATGAATACGAAACAATCGACCAAGGTAGAGATTTGAGTAGAGAATAAGAAATTTGGGGATGCGGCGGTCAAGATCCAGGCTGCATCCATTCTGAGGTGGAAGCACCGCCACATGATAGGGGCTTCATTCTGTACTCGTCAATTCAAAACCTCCTACATACAAGAGATCGTTTGTCTTAGTACCTTTCCACAAGGTTCTTCTGGCGGCGAAATCTTTCAGTCTTTCAATGCTAACTCTTGTACTTGAAAGGCCCAGTTGGATAGGTGAGATCCAAGCAAATGTATGCGTGAGAAATAAACCGGTGTATGGCAGAGCTTGGGGAAAGCCTCCGTGAGGTTCACATTTGTTTTTTGGACTGAACGTTGAACATCCAATTATCTGCGCGACTGGTTTTTGACGGTAAGCTACTTCAGGTCTGCTGGGCTTGATTTCTCAAACTGACTCGCTTAGACTTATCTGGAAGCCTTTGGGACGCAGGCTCAAGAGAACCTTTCCAAACTCAATCGCTCTGAGAATTCGCTCCGACTCTGAGTTTTGTTGCCAGTGGCCCCTGTGAGACAAGGGCGTGGACTACGTGAGATCGCAGGGACCCGGCCTCAAAGTGGCCTCAAGAYTGTCTTTGATCATATCATCAGGCTGCCTACGGGAGACTAGGTCTGTCTAGGAGAGACTAGTGGTGAGCGCTCCGCTGGTCTTTTGATGTCTACTAATCAATGTGTGCATGTGCTTCGCTTCAAGTTCCTGACGGTTACGGCCGGATGGAGACCTCCAACTATCTCAGTACATTTAGTCCCGCTCAAGGATCATCGACATCTACGCATTTCTCACCGCTGGAGCGTCTCTTACAAACGAACGATCCTCCTACTGACTCAGAGGCGACTGTCATGCGCGACGCTCTCACTGAGGCGGAGAGTGAGCTCGTTCGTATCGATAAAGACATCAACGACCTCCGTTGCCGACGTGTCGAGGTCCAGCGAATAGTTGACGACCGCAAGCGCGTGTTCTCTCCTGTTCGAAGACTCCCAGCAGAGACGATTTGCGAAATCCTTCTGCACGCGCTGGGCCATTATACCGAGTCCCCTGATTCCGCGACTCTGGACTCGCGAATAGGTCCGTGGGCATTCGGACAGGTCTGCGGATTTTGGAGGAAAATCGTTTTGTCCTTTCCGAGAATATGGTCCGTGTTGGACATCGATACGCACTGGACGGAAAAATTGCAAAGCAGATCCACTGAACTACCACTCCGAGAGATCGAGATCCTCCCGGAACTCCTCGAGCGATCGAAAGAACTTCCTCTCACCATTCATAACTTCGCCGGCGGGAAATCCGGGGGTCCGGGGGCACCGTTTTTGGAAATCCTGCTCAAGCACTGTTGTCGCTGGAAGAAGATCACACTTAGAGTCGACAGTCTCACCTTGCAGATGCTTAACTCGGTCAAGGGAAAGGTCCCGATCCTGGAGACACTGTTATTATATGTGTCTAATCTGGTCATTGATCGGAGTCTGATTCGGAGTGGTCTAAATCCTCAATCTCGACCCAGAGAGATAGAATGGCGTGATCTCCCTGTGGACTTCATATTGGATGGATTCGAGATTGCGCCTCAGTTGACAAGTCTAACAATTGACATCAACTCTAGCATTAGCATTCCATTATCGTTCCCTTGGTGTCAGCTGCAGGTTTTTGTTGAAGAAGGCGGCACCAACTATCCCCATTCTCTGATTCTCGCTCGGCTCCACAATGTCGTCGCGTTCAAAGTCTTTGGGGGGTTCAGTTACGAGGGCGCCATCGATAAAACCATCATATATCACCCCAAACTGCGCCATCTCGAGGTCCACGATCCCAAAATCTTAGATCTTTTGGCTTTGCCAGGACTCGAGAGTTTGTGGGTTGGGACGGTCAAATGCAGACATCAAGAATTTATACGCATACTATCATCCTTCATCCATCTCAGTAGATGCCTCCTACACTCACTGTGCCTTCCTGTGGCCAAGGCCAAACCAGATACCCTGCTGCTCGCACCCAGTTTGACTAGCCTGGAATTGCAAGGCAGCAGCTCAGGCTGGGACCATGCTGTCTCCGAACTCATCACATCCCTCACCATTCCGAGGGCCGCAGGCCTATTACTTCCGACTCTGACCTCGTTGCAATTGAGTCTCTTCTTTAGTGACGCTATCCCAGATGATCATTACAACTCTGTGAAACAGCTGATTAACATGGTGGAGAGCAGAAGGTACGCCGCCTCTTCGCAGGAACAGGCCGTGGCTCGCCTTGAAGTATTCCGATGTAACATCAACCAGGCGTACTGGTTTCATGGACACAGAGCCCAAATATTCTCGCCGGAGGTTCTTCGACGCTTTCAAGTCTTGCGCGCAGGTGGACTGGAAGTTCATTTGCGTGTCAATAAGACAGTGCTGTGATGTTATGTGTGCGTCCCCGCAGAGTCCTCAATTATCCATTGTACAGTTCTTCGCAAAAATTCCCGTGAGTAATCGGCGCTGCCATTAAATAAACGGTTAGGTTCTGACAGCCCTATCCCCGCCTTTAGGTCCGGAAGGATATCGTTGCTGCGGACCCATCACGGAAGACCTCGGCGGAACGTGAGTCGTGGCTTTCGTATGGCGGCGAATATACTGACAATTACCCTAGTTGCACCGAGAAGGCGTCTCTGCCCATTGTGATCTGCTCTAGAGTTCGCTTCATATACCAGTCTACACAATAAACACATGCGATTGCCGTGATGAATCGATCTCCGTGTGCCAGAGGTAATTAACTTGTGTTCGACTTCGTCAAAGTAAGATGGTGTACGCCATGAATACATATCTTCGCGCGTCGAGCCTCAGCGGTCAGGAATCAGGTCTGCTGAGCTGAATTCTTCGATATTGATTTGGACCCAAAGTACGGATGAAAACATATACATAATCAAGTCAATAATTTACTCAACGGAACCTATAGATCCTTCTCACTCTACTCTAGAGCCCAGAAAATTGAGCAAGACCGCCCATCACCAACGCGTATACAACATATATCCCGTATCCAAGTCCCTCGTCTCTGCGGAACAAGAGAATAAGCATTTGGGCATACACGACAACATCAATCATAATCACAACAGCGCACACCTTCGCAACGCTCCATTAGATGCTACAGGTGCTGCATTCACCGGCGCACTCGCCGCGACAGCAGTAGAGGCAGGCATCTCACTACTGGCAACGACAGTACTCACAGCAACCCCCGCACTACTAGCAGACGCCAACGGCACGGGGTTGGTAGGATCCGGAGGAACAGGAAGCGTGCCATGAATCATATCTCTGTTCTGGCACTGACTAGTACAGCTGTCAGCCCCAGGCGTCTGCTCGATAGCGTCTTCGCCGAATACCGCGGCGACATGGCCTCCGGATTTGACGAGCCATCTGGAGGTGGTGCCATCTTGGAAGAGCTGGGTGGCGGCTTCGGGGGAGTCTTTGCCTAGGAGCATCTCGTGGAAGTTTGTGGTATCGGTGGATTGGGAGATGGCATCGATGCCGTTGCCAAAGTTCACCTTTGCGGAGAGTAAGGAGAGTAGGAAGTGCGTTTTCAATAGATAGAAGCATAACGTGACGGGAGACACTGACCTTTCCAGTGAACTCGTTGAGAAAGAAAAAGACCGTCGGGCCTAGGACACGCGTGAATGTCAGCGCAGCGGTACCGAATTCGGGCTCTGTCTGAAGCGTCCCGCCCTGTGCGCTATCGATAGCTTGGATTTTGAACGAGCCCTGGGCGGTGTTGAGGATGAGGACGACATTGTCGTCTTTGATCTCGAAGCGCGTGAGGACGGGGTTGGCGGTTTGCGCGGCGCTCAAGGCGACAGTCTGAGTAAAGATGATCGTCGGCTTGATTACTAGGCGAAGGGGATCAGATGCTCCGGTCAATGTGTCTAGACGTAAGGATGATGCATGAGCAATGGTGCTGAAGATGCTGACTTGTGTATAGAAACCGTGACAAGACTTACAATTATTGATGGCGAAGGTCGTGGTGCTGAAGTCGAAGTTAACGTGAATGCCTCGAAAGAAGATAGTCCCGAATACAGGTGTGTTCTGTTTGTCAAGTTTGAGCTCTTGTCCCTGGGCGGGATTGAAGACTTGGCCGTTGATAGTGACCCCAAAGTCGCCTCCCGACTTTTTGGCTGCTACAGAGGCCACTAGGAAGAGCACCATCGACAGTGCGAAGTGCATCGGACGCCCTTTGTCGTGGAATGGAGTCAATGTGCGTCAAAGTAGCAAAGCTCTGGTACCCCATGCGTATCGCAAGAAATTAATACCTTTCATCTGTGCTTCATAAGTAGTGTTGGAGGAAACACCCAAATAAGTTGCGCCAAGAAAACGAACTGCGGCCAAGAGCGCGTTTTTGGGAAATGCGAGAGTCAAACGAGCAGCTGGGGCACGAGGATTCAAAACTGGGCCAGGTGGAGAGCATTCCGCAGTGAGAATGATTATACCGAATTGGACGAGTTGAGGTGGATCGCATCACCCTCGAGGGATGATAATGAACGGGCTACCGGGAGCATGTTATACCGAACTTTCAATGCGAGTCAGCGAAGTTTGCCTTGGCCAATGGGGACGAGCGAGGATAAGGGTCCGAAGGATGGGTCCGCCGGGGAGTCCGAGTCGTGGTCAAGCCTGAATAAATCAATGATTGTTCGCGGGCGAAAACGCTTTTGTTTCTGATCAGTGCTATGTAGACGTGTCTAGCTAAGTATGTATCTATGTACAGGAAAATTTAAGTATAACCAGAAGCAGGAGACTATATACGGCAGTCGACGTCGTAGACAAGAGAGGAGATTCGAGAATCGGCATCATCACGAAGTAAGTATAAGTACGCTACACAAGCTCTCAGTAGCACTCAATGTTGCCTTCCTACCTCAAAGGTAAACTGTGTATAGCGCATGCGGACAAGAACAGTGGGGACATACACATCACAGCGTCATCCCGTTGCCAGCATGATACAGCCTGAGGTAAGCTTCTAATCCACCAGTACGCAACACTCCAATGCGCTGAAGAACCTCCGGCGAGAATATTGTGCATGTATGGTCGCGACCATGTTCCGGACAGCGTATCCAAAGATTGAGTTCTTCAAGACGAGCCACTTCCTGGTCCTGCCAAATGGAATGGTTCCTTCTGCTTTCCACCATGGCTACCACTGCTTCCAGCAAGTCAAATTCAAGTGCTTCGGCATCAAGGTCGAGTGTGAAACTCAGCGACGTCAAGCCCGGCATATGGAGTCATGGGATCGCTCGAAAGCACTCGGAATGGTGAGGAAATCAAGAACCTCTGAGACATCACGGCCCCAATCTGAAACGTCACCCTCCGGGGGCGACAAGTGCAGATGAGTCAAGCTGGGTATGAGCAGCAGGATATCTGGTTTACACTTGTCCAGGGGAAGTTGTAGTGAATCCAGGAGACATCTGCTACGATGAATGAAGGACGATAGTATGAGTGTGGTTTCTTGATCCTCGTATTCAATCTCGAACCCGAGATACAGACTCTTGAGTCCCGGCAAAGTCAAAAGGTCGAGGATTTGAGGATCGTAAACCTCCAGATAGCGCAGTTTGGGGAGAGAGGTTATGGTTTTATCCGCAACATCATCGTAACAGAACCATTTTGCGAAAAAGAACTCGACGACATTGGGAAGCCGAGCGAGTATTAGAGCGTCCAGAAAGTTGGTGCGGCCTTGTTCATCGAAAGGCTGCAGCTGACACCAAGGGAACGATACCGGAATGCTATCCTCAGAGTAGATGTCGAGTGTCAGACTCGTTAGCTGAGGCGCAACCTCAAATCCATCCAGTATGAAGTCCGCAGGGAGATCGCGCAGTTTGATCTTTCCAACTTCATCGAGATCAGGACAAAAGGATGGCGGATTGTCTGCACATAATTCCAGCATCTCCAAGAGCGGGACCCCGCCCTTGACTGCGTTGAGCATCTGCAACGTGAAAACGTCGACACTAAGTCTGATACTCTTCCAACGAAAACATTCCCTGATCAGAATATTCAGCAACGATGCGCCTGAACTCTCGTAAATTCCACCGTGAAATTCACGAATGTCGAGAGGAAGGTTCCGTGATCGGCGCAGAAGCTCCGGGAGGATTTCGATTTCTGGGAGTAGTTCACTGGATCCGCTTTCCATTTTCCTTTCGCAGTGCGTAACTATGTCCACCACGGACCATATTCTCGCGCCAGACAGAACAGCTTTCCTCCATGATCCGCAGACTTGTCCGAACAGCCACGGACCCGAACGTTTGTCCAGAGTAGCAGGAACGACGTCATGCCTGGTATAATGCTCCAGCGCGTGGAGAACAATTTCGCAAATCATCTCTCCTGGGAGTCTCCGCACAGAAGATAGAATGCGCTTGCGATCGTCGATGGTCCGCTGGACCTCTACACGTCGGCGACGGATACTGTCGATGTCATCGTCGATACGAATCAGCTCACTCTCCGCCTCAGTAAGAGTGTTGCGCATGGCAGTCGACTCTGAGTCAAGTGGGGGATCGTTCGTTCGTAGCAGACGTTCCAGGGCTGAAGAATGCGCGAACTTCGGTAGGAGTTCTGGAGCGGGAACACTGGTACCGGCGTTGTTGAGAGTCTCCATATAGCCGTAGTTGTCAGAGAGCTAGATATACACCAATTAATACGCCAAAAATGAAGGAGCCATCGGCGGAGCGCTCACCACCCACTCGTCTGGCAGCGGGGCTAACAGAACTAAGAACTTAGAGAGCTTGAATTGAGATCTGAAGTGATTCCTGTAGCTGCAGTAAATTCAACGGGGATTTCGATTGAAGAAACAAGCCCGGCAGACCTGGGAACTGTTATCGCGACGCAATGTTGAATCGATATCGATGGTTGATGTTCAAAGTTCAATTTGGCTTTCCCATCCGGTGGGATGATTCTCACGCACCTAGCCTAACGCTTGTGGAAAGATTCATGAACTAGCAAACAAACGCACTCGGAGTCAACTCGGAGTCAACTCGGAGTCGCAACTGAGCGGCCACAAGCAGACTACTTGCGTCTACTGACGCCAACGGCCGCTCCAATTGCCATCCCGACCTTAGCTCAGTTGGAAGAGCGCGAGACTGTAATAGGTTATCTGTGTCATCTTGAGGTCGCCTGTTCGAGCCAGGCAGGTCGGATTTTTTTGGTGTTTTTGGTCGTTTCTGCCCTAGGACGGGTGCGCGTAGGACGCGGAAGACAGATGACATCCTCGAGGTCCCGCCCCACTTCCGTCGTGCTTGTTCGAGTCGATAGCGCTCGGGCTTAGCTTCAAGGCTTATTTGTGGAAACCAAACGAGCGACAGCTAACCCAGCGGATCGTTGATATTCTGCCGACAACTACTTACCGGTGGATAGTATTCTCAAGACGGTCAAGAACCTCCACCAAATGCACCCCGAGGAGGTATCGGCTCCGTTGAGCTCGCATCTTTGTTCCTGGAAGGGAAAGTACGTCGCCTACAACGTCCTAATTGAATCTTCGACCAAATTTCAGCGCAGAGAGACCTTCGCCGGTGGAGAAACAGCGACGCCAACCAAGCTTCATGCCGTCCATGTCGGTCTGAGGTTCAGGATATAACTGAGGGAAGAACGAATTCACGAATGAAGAGCTGGCGAGCCCGTCCCGAGCGTTACGTCCAGCGCCACGCCACTCCCACGCGGCCTTCGGCATCGCCCGAAACTCCGCTGAGTGGGGAAGCCGTGCCATTTTTTCAATCCTTTTTCCTCGCACCCGTCCACCGCTGTATTCGATCCTCTGACAGTTCTCCCAAAAATGTCGTCGAGTATCCCCATGTCTGGATCGAATGTAACTGCGCCGACACCCGTCAATACACCCCTCAATGCTGCCCCTATTTCCTCAGGTCTCTCCCGCCCGACCGTTCCTGATATCAACGAGGATAACGAGCCCCAGGACGAGGAGGATGTTGAGAATGATTTGAGTGCGATCCAGTCCACTATGCTCGGCATGGTGCACGGGAAACTCGCGGGTCTCGTCGGGAAGAGCTCGGGGTACATCGAGAGTCTCCCTGTGGAGACCAAGCGGAACGTCGAGGCTCTCAAGGGCGTGCAGGTGAAGCAGAATGAGCTCCAGAACAAGTACAAACGCGAGTGTCTCGAGTTGGAGAAGAAGGTAGGCAAAGTTTATCTGATCGCCATCCCATCTATCATCGCGAATCTCTAATTTGCATTGGTTACTAATCTCTCTTTCATCGTCCGTTTTCTAGTACTTGGAACTGCAAAAGCCTTTGTATGAGCGCCGCCACGAGATAATCGCAGGCAAAGCTCAGCCTACAGCGGAAGAAATCGCCGAGGGCGAAAAACAATCGGCCAAGGACGACGAAGACTACACCCCTCTCCCCGCCACCTCCTCCTCCGATGCCTCTGCTTCCACATCCGGTATCCCAGAGTTCTGGCTCACCGCCCTTCGCAATCACATTGGGATCACCGATTTGATCACGGAGCGCGATGAGGGTGCTCTCAAGCACCTCGTGGATATCCAGCTCAAGTACCTCGACGCTGACTCTGCTGCGGAGACCGCCCCGGCTGACCCCGAGTACAACCTCGCGGGCAAGCCAGGGTTCAAAATCCTGTTCTTCTTCAGTCCGAACGAGTACTTTGAGAACGAGGTGCTGGAGAAGACGTATGTGTACCAGGAGGAGGTGGGGTATTCGGGCGATTTCGTGTATGATCGCGCCATTGGGACGGAGATTAAGTGGAAGGAGGAGAAGGATCTGACGAAGGAGTTCGAGATCAAGAAGCAGAGAAATAAGAGTAAGTTGCGATGCCCTTGGTTTCGAGTTCTTTCATGGATCCTCTCTTCGTTTCTGGCTATTCGCTCCCTTTTGATATTCTTGTTGCCCCTTCGTACTGCACTGTACTGACCTTTTTCTCATAGACACCAACCGCACGCGCCTGGTCCGCAAGGCGCGCCCTACCGAGTCTTTCTTCAACTTCTTCACCCCGCCCATCCCACCTTCCGAGGAGGACATCGAGAAGGGCGAGATCGATCCTGATGACCTCGATGAAATCGAGGAGAAGCTCGAGATGGATTATCAGATTGGGGAGGACTTGAAGGAGAAGGTACGTCCAGTCACCCTCCCGTGCTTAACGTTTTACTGACCCCGTTCCCCCTCATTCTTAGGTGATCCCTCGCGCAATTGACTACTTCACCGGCAAAGCCCTTGAATACGAAGTCCTTGAGGACGATGACGATGATGACTTTGATGATCTCGATGACGACGATGAAGATGAGGGACGGTTTGAGGACCTTGATGTGAGTCGCACGCTGAGAATCCACTATGTTCAATACTGACTTTCCCGCTCCTTTGTAGGACTCGGACTCAGACCCGGAACCCGTTCCAAGACGCCGGGGCCCACCAAAAGGCCGCGGCGGCGCGCCTGCGGGATCTGGGAATGTGAACCCGGAGGAGTGCAAGCAGCAGTAAATGCTCTTGCGATGCATCCGGCGGGCATCTACGACGCCCTAGTAGAGTTGGTGACCGACTAGCCACCACCTACGTACTCTGGCCTTCTATCACATCCCCACCCGGTAGCGTTGGGGGCCTGCGACCGAGAAGGCGGGATGATGGTGGGGCGAAGCACCACATCTCGCCGAGATACTTGAATCCAACAATCAATCCTCTTATCGATCTTACAATCCTCATTTTACATATAGGTTTTTTTGCACCATGCGTTTTTCTTACCTTACGAATCCTCCCCATCCGATTTTTCCCTCCACTTTTGGTCCTTCTTGTTTCTTGGTTTTTTTTTCTTATCCTTCGTAAGATACAATGTCACATTTGCTATTGCCAATGCATGCATTTGACGTATCACGCACGCATTATTCCTTCTCTTCCTTGGTCCACTCCACATTCTGACCAACGTCATTCATACTTAATGACCTCAACGTCGCCCCTGACCCTGTAACATGTCTGACCTCCGCAGTCACTCCCTCTTAGTTCCTCACCCTCGCACTCTAAAAGAACCGATATACACAGTTTCACAATCTCAACAATGCCCGGTACGATTACTATATTACGCATCTGTTTTAACTTTCAAGAATTGGCATTACGAAAAGATATCTACGTGTCGTGTGTCGGTGTGCCTCGTCAGTGGGTTCAGTGTTTGAAATAGCGGAGACTTGCGAGAAGATCCTGGCCGACCTTGTTTGAACCTTGGGGTCGAAACTCAATCTCAGGTTGGCTGCAAGTTCCCGCCCGACGTGCAGTTCCTAGTGGCGCCTTTGATCATCGACGATGATGTTGTCAAGATTATGAGGGTTATCCTCCAGCGCCTTGCGGCTTTCGATCCCCAGCTCATCATTTTCAACTGTCTATAACTTATACATTGCCCATACCTGTGACCTGTCCGAGGTCAGCGATAAGGGCTCCGGGAGATGCCGGCTCTCCTTGAATGTTCCGATGAGTGAGTCCAGTTTGCGGCGGTCATCATGATCAAGCAACCATCAATTCGCGATTTCACTGGGCCCAATGGACAGCCCTCAGACTGTTACAAAGTCCACTTCCCTAACCTCGAAGCCTCATAAGGCCCCTCTACTCCACCAAGATGTCTTTGGAGTCTACGATACTACAGATACATTCACCGAAATCGACCCGGAGAATATCTGGACACCCTTACAGAAAGCTGCTCGAGAAGGGGATCTGCGAGAAGTGAAATCTCTTCTGGAAGCGGGCGCTGATCCCAATGTCCCCGCAACGGGCTACTACGGCCAAACCGCCCTTCAAACCGCGTCAAACGGTGGGCACTTAGCCGTCACCCACATACTTTTGACTTTCGGCGCTCTCGTAGACCAACCAGGCGGGAATAACGGCGGACGCACTGCGCTCGCATGTGCCGCTGCCTTTGGTCATCTTGACGTCCTAGATGTCCTTCTCGCTGCAGGGGCAGACATCAATCGACCTGCAAGTCGGTATCATGGGCGGACGGCGTTACAGGCTGCGTGTGAGTTCGGGCATCGGGAAGTTGTGGAGAGGTTGATTGACGCTGGCGCGGATGCCAATGCGAGCCCAAGCTGGAACGCGGGAAGGACACCGTTGCAGGCTGCTGCTGAGGGTGGGTGGGCTGAAATTGTGGAGATCCTACTGGGGGCAGGCGCGGTAGTGAATGCTCCGGCGTGTAGGTACAAGGGGCTGACGGCACTGCAGGCTGCAGGCTTGGGAGGGCAAGAGGGAATTGTCCAGAGGTTTCTGATGCTAGGGGCAGATGTTAATGCTCCTGCGAGTTATTACAATGGGCTCACGGCGCTGGCTGCCGCTGTCGAGGGGGGGCATTTGAATTTGGTGGAGATGTTGCTGAGAGCGGGGGCAGACGTAAATGCCACTAATGGGAATGCGCATAGGAGTGCTCTGAGGATTGCTCTGGGGAAGGGAAACGAGGACATACTGGACATCTTGGAGAAAGCTGTGACAGAGGGATCTCCGATCTTGTAATGGTCTCCTCGGGGCTTGAGAGGGATCTCGCATTGGCTCACGCGCTTTACCAGTCCTGGTGTGGGCGGCTCTGGTCTACATGTGGTTGTGGTAACAATGAACATGGGTTCCGTGACCAGAGAAAGTCGCGCTTCTTTTTAGCGAAGTCACTAAATTCAATGACCGTCACTAGCAACAGTTAACTTGTTCGAGGTGCTGC
This sequence comes from Baeospora myosura, assembly GCA_001179705.1. Classification (NCBI taxonomy): domain Eukaryota; kingdom Fungi; phylum Basidiomycota; class Agaricomycetes; order Agaricales; genus Baeospora; species Baeospora myosura. The sequence goes on from CEMG01181778.1 coordinate 16,586, forward strand.
TTTGCATTATCAGAGGTCTGTGAAAAGTGGGTATATATGGAACCACCAGAACGCCAAGATCAGTGTGTAAAGTTCGTAACAGTATCCTCGATCATGAGAGACTGTTGCCCAACATCGTCTCCGGATCAAAAAGTTCCACTTTGATATCTAAACCTCCTCTCTGCCACTCACGAAAGCGCCGCACATATTCGGGGGCGAGTCGGCACTCGGTTTTACTGGCCACCACATAATGGAATTCCTTCAACGTGGCAACTTTTTGCTTGCCAACCGTGAGGAAATTGCATCGCGACTGGACAATTTCTGCTAGCAATTCGCCGTCTGGAATATGTGATTCCATCTCTATCCGGAGAACCATGAGATTGGGTAGAATGTACGAATCTTTCGCGATGAGATTACGTAGGAAGAACGTATTGTAGTCCGTTTCGAGGACAGTAAGCGTCGTGAGCGTCGGCATTTTTTTCAGCGCTTCCACAACGTGTTCAAGCGTGGCGCCACCACCTCTGAGCAACAGAGTAGTCAGGGAGCAGCTGCTTCTGGTCATCATGGAGGGGAAATGGGCATTGTGGCCGTGGAACCGGATGCTAAGGTATTGGAGAGCTGGTAAGGAGAGCGCACACAACAAAGATGCGTCGGGATTCGAGCTTTCTTCCATTGTCAACACGCGAAGATGGGGTAGCGTGAGTATCGTCGGGACTGCTTCCCACAAGGATGGGTCAATAATCGCGTTGTCGGGATCATGTAATTCCAAGTCGCACTCAACGACATGGTCAAGACGGCGGAGGGCACCGAGATTGTCCCCGTACGTGTACTCGGTGGCCTCGTACAGAGTCAGCTGGGACCACGGAAATGATAGAGGATATTTTCTCGTGTCGGTAAGAAGTGTCAGTTTCCGCAACATGGGCGCGTCCTCAAAAATATCGAAGGAGAAATCCGTAGGTGGGGCATTATGTGCATCATAGATTATAAAAGTCAAGCCTTCGAGTCGAGGAAGACGACATTTTCAGGACAGAAACATCCTTCGAGAAAAGGTAGAAACAGACGGACCTCCAGCAATGACAATGTTGGATGAGAACCTCCATCACTACGCTGGAAATAGAGGTCTTGATGGATAGCTTGAGAGAAGAGCCGCATGAACGCCGCAGTATTTCCTGCACAATGTATGGCCCGTTTCTGGACGCGTTTTCCATTCTCGCGGCCTGATGCCCGCTGAAGTGCTCAGTATTGATTTGAATGCGCGACCAT